>WOXC01001730.1:0-82500 GCA_011680675.1 Gymnobelideus leadbeateri
GAGAGAGACAGAGAAAGGAGAGAGAGGGAGGGAGGGAGAGGGAGGGAGAGACAGAGACAGAGAGAGACAGAGAGAGGAGAGAGGGAGAGAGAAAGAGAGAGACACAGAGAGAGGGAGGAGGGAGGGAGGGAGAGAGAGAGAGAGAGAGAGAGAGAGAGAGAGAGAGAGAGAGAGAGAGAGGAAGGGAGAGGGAAAGGGAGAGAGGGAAGAGAGAGAGAGGAAGGGAGAGAGAGAGAGAGAGAGAGAGAGAGAGAGAGAGAGAGAGAGAGAGAGAGAGAGAGAGAGAGAGAGAGAGAGAGAGAGAGAGAGAGGGGGAGAGAGAGAGAGAGAGAGAGAGAGAGAGAGAGAGAGAGAGAGAGAGAGAGAGAGAGAGAGAGAGAGAGAGAGAGAGAGAGAGGGAGAGAGAGAGAGGAGAGAGAAAGGAGAGAGAGAGGAGAGAGAGAGAGAGAGAGAGAGAGAGAGAGAGAGAGAGAGAGAGAGGGAGAGAGAGAGGAGAGAGAGAGAGAGAGAGGAGAGAGAGAGAGAGAGGAGAGAGGGGAGTGAGGGGGGGCAGAGAGAGAGAGGGAGGAGAGAGGGGGGGGCAGAGAGAGGGAGAGGGGCAGAGAGAGAGAGAGAGGGAAACTAAACTACCAATGAAAAAGTTAGAAAAGGAGAAGTCATGATATATGCAAGTAAAAGAGAGAAGCTATTTTATCCAATTAACTTACCCAAGAAACACGCTTGAGATGAGATGGCTGAATACTGACAGAAATGCAAAACATTCAGATTGAGAGAAGGAGAAACATCAGAAAAGAAAGGAAACAAGACATAAATGAACTCCCAATAAAAATCCTGTGTTTCTATCAATACAAAGCTCTTGACAAAATACAATGCTTATTTTTTGCAAAAAACCCTAAAAAGCATGGTAAGAAATGGACCTCTCCTTAATATGGTCAGTAGCAAAAGCTACAAAAATATTTAGAGCCATTCTTCTTGTGGTTGCAAAGAATCAGAAGCCATGGGGATGTTGGTCAGCTGGGGAACAGACAGCCAAACAATAGGGGAAGGGGGGCAAGGGAGGGAGCTGCACCTTTTGTTTTCTGTACTGTGCAGGCCTATTCAAAGGATTTGGTCTTTTTTGTTTTTCTTAGCTGTTGGGAGGAGGGCAAAATAAATGCTTAAAAAAATTTTTTTAATTTAAAATAAAAAAAAAATTTCATAAAAAGACCACAGTCTAAATAGGTCACACTGGCAGACATGTGGAATCTGATGAATTCATGCTTAATGTAGATGAATCTACCATTACTGTCAAATGAAAGAGTAATAAAAATATTAGCAACTAGTATTTAAATAAACCTTAAAGGTTTGTAAAATATTTTACAATTATGATCTCATTTCATTCTCACAAGGACCCTTGGGAGGTAGGTGCTACTATTATCCCCATTCTGCAGATGAAGAAAAAGAAGCAGAGGGAAGGTCAGGGATCTGCACACACTTATTAAGTATGTGAAGAAGTGGGTCTTTCTGACTGCCAGTCCAGCACTGCGCCACCTCGCTGCCCTACACTGGCCCATAGAACAAAGACCTAAAGAATAAATAAAGGAGCCA
The DNA here is from genome assembly GCA_011680675.1 of Gymnobelideus leadbeateri. Lineage (NCBI taxonomy): Eukaryota > Metazoa > Chordata > Mammalia > Diprotodontia > Petauridae > Gymnobelideus > Gymnobelideus leadbeateri. The sequence continues at coordinate 1,588 of WOXC01001730.1, forward strand.
ATGGTAATTTTTCAGAAAGCCGCCTTCAGATTCATGACTCATGTGCGATCTTCATTTTCTGTTCTTTATTGAATTGAAATGCTTGCCTTTGTTAGGCTCATAAGGAAAAAAGAAAATGAATAAATGCAATCCCCCAATCCAACCCTCAATTTTTAAATACACGAGGAAACTGCAGGCCACAAGGCTCCAGGTCCTTGTCAAACATCCCACAGGAAGTTTTCGTGCCAGGATTAGGAGGCAGTTTGGGGGCTCTCTGCCCTACATCCCAGGAGGAGTCAGGCAGACACCTCCCTATGAGAGCCCTCATAGGGTGCTTTAGCATGAGGTGCAGGCTCACAGACCCCACTGAGGCTGGTCTAAAAGAATCCTGGGGTACTAGAAGACCCACGGAATAAAAAAGTGCCAGTGAAATTTTAGAGCAAAATAGGACATTAAGCTTATTTTTGTGCTGAAACATTTCTGGATATGATCAGTCTGACTGGTACATAAGATATTTTAGTAACCAAAGTGCTGCTGGCATCAACACAGTCTTCCAGAAGCCAGATTTCCATCAGGGGTTTACAAGAGTTTAGGAAATATGGTTCTAGAACAAGAAGTCCACCTGTGGTAAGAGATTTAGGAGGATCTGTGAACCTGAGTGGGAAAAAAAGTTACATCCTTCTTTTCACTAACCTCTTCCTGAAAGCTAGCATTTCCTTCAACAATGGAGACAAAAAATTATTATTTTAAGAAGGGACCCATAGGCTTCCCTAGACTGGTTAAAAAGTCCATGAAATAAAAAGACATAGAACCCCTGGTCTAGACAAAATGATTTTTGTATTTACTTTGTGTGTATTTAATATGCAAATTGTACAAATCATATCTACATGTTGTTCCCCCCAGTAAGTTCATTCCAGAATGAAAATGTTTCATTTTTGTTTCTGCATCCCCAGGACACAGTGGGCACTTTATATATGCTCATTGAATGATATTTGTGGAAACCGAATATGGATTATTTGTGTATATTTACTCAGACGAACGGTCACTTGGATAAAAGTGAATACACTCCCCACTTGGGAGGTCCGAATGTGGCTAGGTCCTATATTAACAAAGCCCTGACTTACACTATCTCCATGCAGAAACATACAATAAAACAAGTCATTTCAATGCCAATGACACAGTTCTAATTGACTGGGACATTCCATTCCTTCTAGACCAAACTGATGTTGGCACACATTGGATCCCTCTCCACCTGAAACCATTGCTCAGAAGGAAGGGAAAATATGCATTGTCATCTCCCACTTGGTTGAAGTAGGTCTTAACTGGGCTTCCCCCCTGAAAATTCTTGGACATACATCATACAAATGGCTCAACACACTACTTCTTGTAGACACATTTGCCAGGAAATACTGAGGGAAGGAAAAGAAGTCTCCCTAGTGTAATGCTGCCACCGCAAGACTTTTCTGTCCTCTTATAAATGACTATAAAAAGTCACCTGCTAACCGGTGGTCATTATGGCAGAGCTCACAGATGCTACTTTGGGTACCATGGATAGCTGCCAACTTATGAAACCCCCAAAGAAAAATGGCACAAGATCATAAATTATAAATACAGCATCAAAAGAAAATTAATAAAGTTTTCCATGGGAACTTAACTTGGGTTCCATGGCTACAAGTCTCAATTAAACCCCATCTTCTTCCAGAAGCTTTTCCTAGCTCCCCTTAATCCTAGCACCTTCCCTCTATTAATCACTTCCTATTTATTCTACTTAAGGCTCTTTGTTTCTCCATATTTGTTTGCCCCCTTAGATTGTAGGCTCCTGTAATGGAAATGCAAATTTAAAGATCTTCCCTGCCCCTAGCTTAAGTGCTTGTGGTGGGAGGCTTGTTTTTCAGGAAAGCCCACACCTTGATACTTTGTGATTGGGCAGTGGATCAAGGAGGTTGTTACAATCTTTGAGCCAGGAGAAGGCTATATAAACTCTGAGGAGAGGCTTTGCTTTGGGGCTCACTTTGAGAAGTGTTGTGTGATTTGACCAGATGAGACTCTGCGCAGCCATTGAGAGCCCCCCGGCTTTGAAAACCCAGATATTGATGCTTCCCTCTCTGGTAACTGTGATTTGGTATTGATATAATGGTAGGACAGTTTGGAAGCCTGTCTGTTTGATCTGTATGTATACTCTGAGGTTCGGGGTGCTGACCTTTTCCCCTTGAACTAGGTAATGTATGTTTGTTTGATTAAAGTAAGCTTGTTAACCCATTTTGAGTTGCTTTCCTTTTGAAAAGCAGATCTAAGAACCTGTGTTGGCAGCCACTCTGGGGATGCTGGGGTGCTTGCTGCTACAGCTCCTTGAGGGCAGGGACTGTCTTTTGCCTCTTCTTGTATCCTGGCACATCGTAGGTACTCAGTAAATGCTTACTGATTGACTGGCAGTGATGATTTAGTCTTTCACTGCTAAGGCCAAAGGCCCAAGTTTTCTGACACTCTCCTGTAATTATCCAATTGCACACTTCCAAAATGTCTACGTTCAGATGTGAACTGTTGGTCAAAAGGATCCCAGGGTTCTCCCCACTCCTCAATGCATCATGGGTCACAGAACTCACAAGAAGAATATGGATCCCTGTCTATGCTTTTCAAACACTAATTAGGCAGCCATGACTGTGGGAAGCAGGGTCTCCTAAAAAGTGACCTGAGAGTCAGGGGACCTGAGTTCAAATCCTGACCAAATCCAAAACTTACTAATCATACAACCATGGGCAGGGTCTCAGTTTACTCATTTGGAAATTGGTGATAAGAGTACTCGCAGCCCCTTTTACCTCACAAAAGTTGTTCTGAGAGAAGCACTCTATAAATGTTAACATTAACAGAACTGTGAGCTATATACATCATTATTTATTGATATTTAATATCTGTGCAGCATTTTAAGCTTCTGGAAGCCCCTCACACACAATTTCATTTGATCACAACAGCTCTATGATGGAGGTGTTCTTCCAGTTCCCATTTTGGAGAGGAGCCTAAGAGAAATTAAGGGTCTACCCCAGGGTTGGATAGTTAAAAGTGTCTGAATCAGAATTCAAACCCAGAATCTAGCCCTTTCCACTATTTCCTGTCTTTTCTCCCCTGGCACCTTCATTCACCTTCTTCACTCCAATTCATTCAAAAAATGTGATTAAATACCCACTGTGTGTCACACACTGAGTCAGCTGCAAGAAAAGTTGCTTCTCCCGCCCTCCTGATGACCAGCCTTCCTTTTCTGACAGTATTTTGGGACTGGTAAATTTCCTGATACTTTTCTCAAAAAGCCACAAAGGAAACAGGAGCATGCCAGGATTAATAAATGGCCCACCCTAACAGTCCATTCCAGTGACCAAAGAGACACACCCGTCATTCATTTAAAAACCACTGTGAGGCACGGACTGTAGGGGAAAGGTGTAGGTCAGTGACGTGACGCCTCCCCAGCTTTGGACACCATGTGTGCCAGGGAGGACTTGCTGTTCCTTGGAGGAGCCCAATGGACACACAATCCTTCAGTGGAAAGAGTGACAGGCTCTCTTGCTGAGTCAATACACACACACACCCCTATTCTGTATTCCTTAAATAAATCCCAAACATTTTGATGGACTCTTCATCAACGTGAGTCCCTTCTAAGTGGTGATTAGAGGCTCAGAGGGTTTCGTGAAATAATCTCTCTGGTGTGGGGAGTCCCAGCAGCCCTGAAGATGGGCCATACACCAGGCTTTATCTTCTCACCAATATGGTCTTGTCCCTGGCCTCGTTGGAGCCCATCCAGGGGATTCCATGGGTAACAGTGTGGTATATGTCCACCTGCCCGGTGCTCTCCCTGTCTCTCAGTCTCCTTCTTTACCAGCCCTAAGAATCCTCAATGGCCCTCGGGAGATCACTAATTCAGCCTCCGTTAGTTCTCCTCTCTGCTTGGACTCTCAGTCGTCACTGTCAGTGTACTAAAGCCTCCTCACCCCCAACACACTCTACTGGGCGCAGCTCACAGACCACACCAACTCTGCACAGATGACCAAGCGCATTGGTCAGAGAGCGTCCCCAGGAGAAGGACAGCATTCATAAGACGGGAGCTGGCGCAGAGGACGGCACTAAACACATTAACCTGCTCCCCAATTCTGACTCAGGCTTAGGTCCAGCTCATCCTGCTGGATGAACACCTCTGTGTGTATGTGATCTATGTAATGAGAAGAGAGAAGTGGATAGAATTTACAGTGCTGACTGTGTGCCAGGCCCTAGGCTAAGCACTCTGTAATTCTGACCCTCACCACAATCCTGACAGGTGGTGACAAAAATAATAATAACAATTAACATTTACACAGCATTTACCATGTGACAGGCACTGGGCTAAGAACTTTACAATCATGACCTTACATAATCTTCATGACAACCCTGGGAGATGGATGCTATTTTTATCCCCATTTTTACAGGTAAGGAAACTGAGGCAAAAAGGGGTAAGTGACTTGCCCAGGGTCACGTAGCTAGTAAGCATCTGAGGCCACATTGGAACTCTTGTCTTCCTGACTCCAAGCCCAGCATTCTACCCACTGTACCAAGTAGCTGCCCCCAAGTCATCTTATACACATATAATAGGTGTGTGTATATGGTAAATATAAAATTAATGAATTTCTGGCAATAGTCAATCAACAAGTCAGAGGCAGAACTGGAAGTCAAACCTTCCTGATTTTAAAACTGTATACCAGGCACTTAAAATAACAGCCAGTACACAACAAGCATTTAATAAGTGTTTGCTGACCTGATATGATGGGTGGATCAGGTGCCTATCTGCAATGGTAGAGGGAATGTCCTACCTGGGAGCTCCCTACATCAATGAAATCAGTGGGTGGGTTAAAAAATGTCACAATCTAAACGGGGGGTGTCCTAACAATGGCATTGAAGGGTGAAGGTCAAGAAAGGCCCCTTGAAGGTTCCAGGAAGAAGAATGAGGAGCCATGGGCAAAGGCAGGTAGGTGGGAGATGCAATACAAGAGAACAGTCTGACCGTAACAAAGACGATGGAGGGGCAGCAGCAGGAACATAGTGCAGGGTGAGGTGTGACTCACACTGGGGACGTCGATGGCCACCTCCCTCATGGCGCTGGGCCGGACTTCATTCATGGCTTGCAGGAAGTCGCCCAGAGTCACCTTCACCAGGTCTGCTGCCTCACCGTCAGAAAGGTCAGGCAGCAGCCTCTGGACTCGCCGCCAGGAGTGCAGCCCTGCATGTCAGAGAGGACAGAAAGATTAGCCTCCCACTAGACCAACAGATGACATCTTCCATCTATCACAGCTAAAAAGGAAGAAGCCCTGAGGAGTGGCCTAGGACTGGGTGAAAGCAGGAGAATTAGATGTGTGAGATGGAGGACAAGGGGATGAACAGAAAGGAAGAGGTAGGGAGGGCGATGGGGGAAAGGGTGAAGAAGAAGAAGAAGAAGGAAGGGAGAGAGTAAGAGACTGAGAGGCATAGGCAGAGAGACAGAGGGGAGAGAGGGAGAGAGAGAGAGAGAGAGAGAGAGAGAGAGAGAGAAGAAGGAGAGGAAAAAGAAGGGAGAAATGAAGAAGAGGGGAGAGCTGAAGGAGAGAGAGCTGGGGGAGGAGAAAGAGGACAGAGAGAGGGAAAGAGAAAAAAGAGGAGAAAGAGAAGTAGGGGGAAGAAAGGAGAAAGAGGGGAGAGGAAGGAGGGGGAAAGAAAGGGGAAAGGGAAGAGAAAGAGAGGGACAGGAGAGGGAGACATTGAAGAAGGGGAGATGGAGAGAGTGGGAGGGAAGAGAGAGAGAGAGAGAGAGAGAGAGGGAGAGAGAGAAACATGGACAGAACAAGCACCAACATGGAATAAAACTGTCATAACAATTATCGATGAGAGGCAGTCAATCAGCAGTTGGTCAGTAAGCATTTATTAAATGCCTACCATGCACTGGGCCCTGCGCTAAGCACTGGAGTGACAGCCAACATCAGAACCAAGAAGACGAGGTCAAGAGCCACCTCAGACACACAGTGGCTGTGTGACCCTGAGCCATTCACTTACTCCCTCAATGCTCTGGCCCAGGGCCAGCAAACCACAGCATACCCCAAGCAGAGAGGGGCATGTGAGCTAATGGGGGAAAAACTAGAACATCAAATCAAGGTCAGAACTCTGAGAGACACATCTGGGAGAGATACAGAAGGAGACAGAGAGACAAAGACAGGTAAGAGAGAGACAGAGATTCTGAAATATAGAAAGAGACAGAGAAGCCAAGAAAGAAAAATAGGTAACAGTGAGGAAGAGTCAGAGACAAAAAAAGGAGAAAGAGACAGATAAACAGAGAAAGAAACGTTTTTAAGGATAGAGATTTCTATTATTTAATAAATTACTGAAAAGGAATTTCAGTCATCACCATCCCCACCATCATTCTTTCTCCAACAGTGGAATGAGCTGCCTGGGGACACGGGGCTGGGTGGCCACTTGACATGGATGCTTTAGAAGAGGCATATTCAAGAGCTACCGCTCACGTCCCTCCAAGTCTGACTTTTGACTGAATCTACTCTGGCTTCTTCAGCATATACACCAGAAAAGTCTTGGATGGCTTCAGCCTGAATGAAGCCTACAGGGTTAGGTGCAATTACCACACGTGGCCACACGGTGGCGCACAGACTCAGCCAACAGCACAGATGCCCTTGTTCAAGGGAGAGGATCCACTTTGCATAGGCCCCCACTTTGGCAGGCAGGGTCTCTCCTCCTGGACAAGCCCCTGGCCTGCCCCTCAGCCAGCAGGAAGATGAGGGAGGGTGATTATCACCTCCCCCTGAACTCTAATGGAGATAGAGATGTAATAAATGAATGCAAAACACCTTCTCAATTTTTCAACAAGTGTTGGTCTGTTTCTAACTAATGATTATCTTAAACCTGTTTAAGCATGAGCACAATGAGGGGTTCTAACTTTGTTTTCCCTAACAATGCTCATTTTAAAAGTGTTTTTAATTCTAACATTTTTGGAAGCACCCTCAGCATGGGTGGACCTAGACTTCAGGGGTACAGAATACGAATACGACCCAAAGCTTTTTTTTTTTTTAAATTTAACACCTACTATGTGCAGGAATGCTTTACCATTACTATCTCATTTGACCCTTATCACAAACCCTGGGAGGGAAGTGTTATTATCCCTCTTCTGCAGTTCAGGAAACTGAGGCAGCCAGATGTTGGACAAGGTCTAACTGTTCTCAAGGTCACATAACTGCTTAGTGTTGCAGGTGGGATTTGAACTCAGGGCTTCCTGACTCCAGACACAGCTCTCTATCCACATGGCACCCAGCTGATGCTCGCTGTCTTAGGGCATTGTCTGGAACACTGAAGACTCCCCCACAAACACCCAGTATGTGTCCCTGGCCCTGAGGCAGCCTAGCATGGACCACACAACCATGCTGCATCAGGCAGGATAACAGACATTTAACAGAAAGGAGGAGAGCCTGTCTTAACCAATCAGCACTTTCATGCCAAAGAAACCAAGCCTCCATAACTGACACTGGCAAAACACTCTAAGATCTGCAAAGTGCTTTACAGACATCATCATTATTTATGGGAGCCGCGCCAGAGCCAGGGGAGGCAGGCGCGGCAGTTAATTGTCCCCATTTTATATACAGGTATACTGAGGCTCATAAAGGTGAAGTGATTGTCCAGTCAGACATCAATTGTCAAAAGTGAGACTGGAACCCAGGAGTCTCCTGGATCCAGCCATAGTAAGCAGTTGCCTGCATCACGCCACACTTAGGCATTGGGAAAAGCAGAGACCAAACGTGATTTTTCATCTCAAAATATATTCCATCATTGGATCCATACTGGACCCAATGAGAAAGAACATGAAGAGAAACCTTGGCGAGTACCACTGAGCAGAGACCATAGAGCCTCAGGGAGGGGGCCGAGGAGGCCAGCCTCACCCGTAGTGGGGACAGACCTCCTCTCACTGCAGACACCACCAATGACCCACTTCAGGAAGAAACCAAATTCTCCAGTAGCATCCTCCAGCCACCCCCCCCCCCCCAAAAAAAAAAAGCCCAATGAACTCTGGTGAAGTGAGCTTATGCTGAACTCCAGCATCTGGACATCAGCACAGCCAAGCCTCTCTGACCATTCCAGAGTGTAGACTCTCCACGTCTACACTCCAGTCCCGAGCCTGCATTTAATCAATAAAGATGACCTTTGTAGAGCACTTTAAAGGTTTTCTTCACACACATTATTTCATTTGGCCCTTATGACACACCTGGGAGGGAGCTTCTAGTATTTTCAGCTGGGGAAACTGAGGCAAACAGACTTAAGTGACTCTCCTACAGTGTCACACCTTGGGCAAGTCTCTGTCCTCATCTGTGAAATGAGGGGCTAGACTAGAACATGGGAGGTCGCTTCCTGCTTTAGATCTGACCCCCTCCCCATATATGCTATACCCCTGCACCTACAAAGCCCTTTTCCCAGGGTTGCAATGTCCAAATGTGCCCACCAGAGGGTGGAAGAGGACAAGAGACAGACAGCCAATCCCAGGAGGGGGCTCAAAATGCCCACAGTAACTGACTCATCCAGTGTCCACCATGATGTAGACCCCCTCTCTGGCTTGCTTGGGCTTCCCTGGCATCTCAGATCCTTGACCATTCACATTTCCTATAGGGCAGAGAATCTGCGGCCACATCCAGGGGAAACAAGAATGACTACAGCAGGGAAGACTGCAGGGCAAAGGGTTCAAGCAGGGCTTCTGAGGACTGTTGGGTGTCCCAGGCCCTCAGGGACAGATGTGTAAAGGCATAAACTTCATAAGAAAATAAAGGGAATCCCTTCTGGGGAAATACAATTCTATATATACATGCATGCATACATACATACATATATGTGTGTGTATACACACGTTTATTTATTTTTAGTTTTCAACATTCACCTAGAAATACATATGTGTATGTATGTATGTATGTATCTATCCATCTATCTATCTATATATATATGTACACACGCACACACGCACACACGCACACACACACACACATATATATCTTTTAAAAACCAGGTCACGGTGAAGCACATCCTATCTCAGAAGAAACAATGCTCCTGTTTTTAAAGTCCCTAAAAATAATCCAGTGAACTCACTTCTCTTAACTAAACAGACCATGAGAAGCAGTGAGGGCCAAATGTCGGGCTGCCTCACTTTCCCCAGCAGTGCCACTCCTGGCTGCCCAGGTGAGAAGGGAAAAAAACAGCTCTGGACAGTGCGGAGTTCAAATCCTGCCTCGGCCTCTCAGGATTTCTAAAGTCCCAAGACTGAGATTCAAGGTCACCTCTGATTACCTGAGTGGCCTTGGCTGAGCCACCTGGCCTCCATGAGCCTCAGTTTCCTTACCTGTACAACAGGGGGCTGACCTCGATGGCCTCCTAACTTTACATCCAGCATGTAGACCACCACACCGACCTGGACGTTCTATGAGAAATGCTTTGGATGCTAAGCCAGGTGAAGTCTACGCTGGGGCCAGTGAGGGGACAGCAAAGCACCTTGGACTGAGGGGCAGCCCCTGAGGTGGCTGGGAGCTGGCCCTACCCAGCCTCTGCTCAGCCCAAGTCTTATACATGCATGGTCAGCATTGCCTGGACCACAAGGTGGCCAATTAAGACGGAGGAAGGCCCAACTAAGAGTCTATATAGTGTCCCAGGAAGTAGAAATTGCCTGAGAAGTACAGAAAAGGGGAGCTCCCATGGCCACAAATCTAAGCACGTGCAAAAAGGGTCTCAATACATTAACCAGGCAGAGATCTCATGGTGCAGAGGGAGCAACGTTTACAGGAGTATCCCTGCATTAGTAATAACAACAGCCGTTACTTCTAGGGCACAGTAAGCCCTGAAGTGTGCTCCATCACATCTGAATGAAACCTCAAAATATTCTCTGATCGGCATCTCAAAGCAACACTGTGAAGTATGTGCGTAATGATCCCCATTTTACAGATGAGAAGACTGAGCCTGGGGAGATAAAGTGCTTTACTCAGAGTCATACACCCAAGAAATACTTGAGACCAGATCCTATGCCCCTCACGACGTCCCAGACAGAAGGACCCTGGATGTTCAGCCAGCCAGACCTGAGTTCAGACCCTGCCTCAGACACTCATGAACTATGTGACCCCAGACAAATCACTTCACTATTTTCCTGTACAAATGGAGTGAATCCCTTGCCGCAGTCTCTGTTAAGGACAGGAACGACGGCCTGAGGATCTGACCCTGCACAGCGATTCTAATGCAGAGTCTCTATGGGCCTGTGGCTCACAGCCCACCTACGAGCCACAAGGTAGAGCAGGAAGGGATAGTTCCACCAGCCTCCTCCTGCCCTCAGTCAAAGACTTAAGTGTTCAGCCAAAGCCAGAAGTGCTTCAGAGGCACCTCATCCCAGGGCTTCTCCCAAAGAGCCACAGCCCAGGCTCTGATGAGACAAGAATTATAAAACTCTGGGCTGATTTGACAGCACTGGCTATTGTACAAAGCCTCGGGAGTCCCTGGGTTACAATGGTCACTCTCCCTCTCCGGGGAAAGGCAGACAAGGCTCACCTGCTTCATTACACAAGGCCTTCAGGTCAGCCCCCACATAGCCATGAGCACTGTTCGCAAGCTGCACCAACTCTGCTTCCTGAAGGTCGTGAGGAACCCCCCGAAGCAACTTCTGTAGGATGTCCAGCCGGTCTTGGGCATTAGGGACCCCGATTTCTATCTCCTTGTCAAAGCGGCCTGGCCTTCGGAGAGCTGCATCCAAGGCATGAGGACGGTTCGTGGCCCCAATGACCAAAACCTGCCCCTCACTGCCCTCCTGGGAAAGAAAATGAGACAAATATTAACTTCATATTCTTTCAGGGAGTAAATCTGTTCAGTCTCTCACTGGACCTCCTCATACATGCTCTTTACTGGCCTTAATTCAAAGAACTGCTGTATATAAGGGCTCTTTCAATAAATTGCTCTGCCCTCCCTCCCTGACCCCCCATGGCTAACAGCAGCCACATGCTGTCACTACTAGCTAGGAAAATCAGTTGTAGCTGCCCATTCTCTCCACTCACATGGCCACCATCCTAGTTCAGACCAGCCCTCATCTCTTGCCTAGATTAATGCAATAGCCCTTCAAAACATCCTCCAAACAGCTGGCAGGAGGATTTCCCCAAAGTACAGATCTGACCCCGTCACTTCCTTGCTTAAGAAACTCCAATGGCCCCCTCTTGTCCTTATAATAGAGCATACACTCTTTTATTTGACCTTGAAAGTCCTTTGTAACCTGGTTCCAGTTTACATTTCCCACCATTACATCCCTTTACGAACTCTACGGACCACTCAATATGGCCTTCTTACTCTACAAGTGTCAGAGAAGGCATCAGTCTGCATTGTTGACCTGCCTGGCAGCTCCTCTACCATCAAAAGCACACGTCCAGCCCCCACCCCTCTGGACGAAGCACCCAGTGGTGTCAGTTCCCTGAAGGCAGGGATGGTTTCATGCATGTGCCCAGTACCAGGACCAGTGCCTGGCGCACTTCCTACCTAGATGCTTGTTAATGAGTAACTGTTCATAGATGAGTCAGACCAAATGGTCTCAGAATGAGGCAGATGCAGAAGCAGGGCCATACAGTGAGAAGTGCTCTGGTTTGGGGATCAAAGGATGTTGGGTCCTGCCACCTGCTGCCTGGATGACCCTGAGCAGGTCACAACAGCTCTCTCAGTCTCAATTTCCCCCTTTGCAAAATGAAGGTATTAAATGACCCCCAAAAGGCCCTTTAGTTTTAAATCTAGGTTCCCATGCAACATGAGTGAAGTCTTTCTTGAGGCTGGAGAGGAAGAACTGGATGGAAAGCTGGCCTCGAGGCCAGGAAGACAGACCTAAGGGCAAGGGCCACCTCTGACACATGCTGGCCTCAGTTTCCCCATCTGTATAATGAGAGGTTAAGGCTAGATGATCTCCAGAATGCTTCAGTTCTACAGCAATGGTCCTAAGACCACTTTAATACAAAAAGCCTATGTCTCCACTGACGCCCTCCTACACGAGCACATACGTCGCCCCCATGACAGATCAAGCACATGTGAGCGCATGCAGGCACACACGCTGTATCTGCTCCACGTCTGTTCTACTTACAGAACCGATACCATCCATCAGAGTTAAGAGAGAGGCCACAACTCTCTTTTCCACTTCATTCTCGGACCGCTCTCTCTTGGGGCAAAGGGCATCCAGCTCATCAATAAAAATAATTGAGGGCTGCCTAAAACCAAACGGGAAGTTTTATCAGTCGCTGCCTGCCTTGGGATGGCAAGGACAGGGCAGAGAAAGCAGCTACAGATGGGGCAAGGGGAGAGACTGGCCAGCACCAAACAGCATCTCAGACATGGGAATCTGCAGAGATTGAGGCACTACCTCAAAATGGCTTCCATGAAGATCTGCCGCAGCCTTGCTTCTGAAGCGCCATAAAACCTATGACAAAGAAAAGTGATCGAAAATCAAACTTGCCTCAGTTTACAAGCCAAGTCTTTACAGAAAAGAGTCTTGGGAGGGGGGGTATATCTTGCCTTCTCAAAAACTCAAGACATTCCAGGTAATTTTTCAAAACCGTCTTCTGGGCTTACTTTTCCACAGAAGGAGAAGGGTAGGGATGGGACTACTGACTTCACTTCCAGGTAGAGAGACTCCCTCTGCCAAGGCAGACTGGGACCTCCCCTGCAACTTGTAAGCTCCAAGAACAGTCCAGAGCAATGAGATTGTAAGTGACTTGCCCAGGGCGACACAGCCTCTACGGGTCCAGAGGGATGTAAATCCATTCCCTCCTGGCACCATGACCAGCTCTGTCCATTAGACCAAAATTCAACAGAACAATTTTCTGGAGGAAGGCACTAGCAGTAGGAGGTATCAGGAGAGGCCTCAAGTAGGAGGGAAGCATGTATGAAACTGGGGAGTCTAAGAGGCAGAGGTGCACAGAGGCTGGAGGTGGGAGAAAAGAGGCAAGAAAGTCAGCTTCCCAAAACAAATTCTAAACTGGGCAGTCAGTCAATAAACACAAAGAACCTGCTACCAGCTGGGCAGGGTGCTTAGTGCTAGGGATACAAAGAAAGGTGGAAGACACTCCCTGCCCTCAAGGAGCTTGTGATCTAAAGGAGGAGACCACATGCAAACAAAGCTGTACAAACAAGCTCTAAGAGGAATGAACAGGAAGGAGTGAGGGGAGGGAAGGCACTGGGGAAGGCTTCCTGCAGAGGGTGGGATTTTATCTGGGACTCAGAGGGAGCCAGGGAGGACAGCGGTTGGAGCAGAGGAAGAAGAGCATTCCTGGCATGGCGGAATGGCAGAAGAAAATGCCCAGAGTCTAGCAGGAGGAACAGCCAGGAGACCACAGTCACTGGGTGGAACACTGTGTCAGGGAGTAAGGTATGAGAAGCTGGGAAGTAGGGGGGGGGGCTCTGAATGCCAAACAGAGCATTTTTGCATTGGGTCCTGGAAGAAATAGGGAGCCACGGCAGTTTAATGAGTAGGGAGTGACATGATTGGACCAGCACCTTGGGAAAATCACTTTGGTGGCTGAATGGAGATGGATGGGAATGGGGAGAAACCTGAAGCTGGCAGAGCCCCTGGATGCTATCATAATTGTCCAGGCAGGAGGTAATAGGGGCCTGCACCAGGGCAAGGGCAGAGAAAGGGGAGTATTGGAGAGAGATTACAAAGGGGAAATCAGCAGGCCTTGGTGATACTGGATGTGGGGGGTGAGAGATAGTGAGGAATCCAGGCTAACTCCTAAGCTGGGAGCCTGAGTTGTTCTCCACAGTAACAGGGAAGGCAGGAGGTGGAGAGGGTTTGGGGTTTTGGACATGTTGGGTTTAAGATAGCTATTGAACACCCAGTTTGAGATGTCTGAAAGGCAGCTGAAGATGAGAGGCTGAAGATCAGCAGAGAGACTGAGGCAGGAAAGGTAGATTTGAGACTCATCGGCACAGAGATGGTCATTAAATCCAAAGGAGCTGATAAGACCCCAGAATGAAACGGTACAGAGGGAGAAGGGACAGAGCCCTGAGGGACACCTGATCAGGAGAAGGCTCCAGCCAAGGAGACAGAAGGAACAGTCAGAGAGGGAAGAGGAGAACCAGAGAGTGGGCTCAGTGCTGAGATGCCTCAGTGACCTCTCATAGCAACCAAATGTGGGAAAAAAATACCACTGAAGTTTTAGGATCACAAATTAGAGGTTACCAGTGAAAACATCAGCATTTTCAGAATAACTTTACCAAATACCTTCCTCAATAAAATCTTTTCTAAAAATCAGCAGAGGGATTCCTTTCCCCACAAATTTGTGACTATGAAGACGAGTTTTCTTGGTGGGCTCCTTGGTAATGAACTTACTTGCTTATGACTTCAGGGCCATTGATGACGGAAAGGTAGGCTCCCACTTCGTTGGCAATGGCCCTGGCAATCATAGTCTTCCCCGTCCCTGGAGGGCCATACAGTAGCACTCCTCTGGGGGGAGAGATACCTTTGGGGAGGGAGGGAGGGAGGGAGAAGGAGAGAGAGGAGGGGAGAGAGAGAGAGAGAGAGAGAGAGAGAGAGAGAGAGAGAATGAATTCATTCCTCCATTTGCTACAATATAAGACAGCCAAGTACAAGCCCGGGCCCTGGGAAGACTTTCAGCCCTACCAAGTCCCCCAGAGCTCTCCAGTGAAGCCCCTTCCACCCAGCAGGAGGCCCTAGCCAGTTCTCCCCTCAACTGGTAGGGCCTTCCCTTCTACAGTCACATGCCATCTACTCCATAGGGATCTCATCCATTTTATGTACACATCTCCTCCACTGGAGAGTGAACTGCCTTGAGGGCAAGGCCTTGCCTTTCATGGTAACTCCCATGACTCGAACACAGTTGATAAATACTTGCTGACTGATGGACTGATCATCCATCACCTGGCTATCTCATACTATTTAAGGTTGGACAGTGAAGATAAAGGGAGGGAGAAGGTATCCCTACCATATACTTTCAGCAGATCCCAAGCAAAGCCCAGGGCAGCCACTCAGCCAAAGCAGGCCTTTGTGTGCGTCTCCCCCATTCCAGTGGCCCTAAAAGAAGCGTCATCCAACGTTTTTGGACATTCGGCTGAACTTGGATTTACATCAGTCCAACTGAACAAGATGTAGTATCAAGAACCCTGGTTTGGCAGCCAGAAGCCTCATGACTATTTGCTAGCAGTGAGGACCTGACCTCTCTGGAATTCAGTCTCCTCCTTTGTAAAATGAGCGGGTTGGACAAAACCACCTTCTATCTCTTCTTGAGCAGCTAGGTAACATGATGCACAGGGCCCTAGCCCTGGCGTCAGGAAGCCTTGAGTTCAAATCCTGCCTTAGACACTTAGCTGGGAACCTGGGCAAGGCAGTGAGACAGTAATAGCACTTCCCTCCCTGCACATGACAAACTTTAAAGTGCTAAATTAATACTAGTTAAAGCCTACAAACAGCTATTGGGACCTCTCTGGGACTCAGTTTCCTCATCTGTAAAGTGAAACAGTTGAACAAGATGACCTCTGAGACCCCTTCCAGCCATGAAGTCCAGGAGGCTTGGAGGAAGCTATTTCTTAAGTTTATGGCAGATTTAACATGACAAAGGCCCCTCAGTTATGTCCAGCATGTAGATCCCCCCACCTATCAGGGAAGTGGGACAGTCACTGACCCTCAGTCTGGCCTCAGGAGCTCCTCTCAGGAGATCTTCACCCCTCAGCAAAGAGAAAACAAGCAGACCACCAAATGAACCCTGAGTGTGGGCCTTAGGGTGCCACTAAGTGGTCTGCTGGCCCCAAGACCTCTTTGCACACAGTTGCCAAAGTGAAGACCACTAAACTCTGCAGATTTGATCATGTCACTCCCCTTCTCAAGAAGCTACAAGGGCTCCCTATTTCCTGTAGGAGAAAACACAAGCTGCCCTCTCTGGCTTTTTGAGCCTTTTGTGGTCTTGCTCCAATGTCCCTCAGGAGATGATAGTCCTGCTCCTGCCCAATACCCATCAGCCAGGCCGGCTTGCTGCTCCCTCTCCCACCCCTGCAGAGGCTGCCTCACGAGCCTGGAACACACTCCCCCCTGGTCCATTCTAAGATCCTTTCCAGCTGCTAGTCCTCTCCCATGACCAGGCATTGGCATCCTCTGGATTCTATATTTTCCATCCCAGAGGGCAGGGACCGTCTTACTAGTCCTTAGCCTCCCTTGCCCAGCACTGGTTAATTGAAGGTGCTTAGTATCTGTTAAGTAACTCGAGCCCAAGAGTAAAAGGAAGGGACCCTCACCATATCTCTTGAACAGCTGTGGCTGCTTCAGGGGCAGCTCAATCATTTCTCTGAGGGCTTTCAATTGGCTGTTCAAACCTCCAATGAGGCCGTAAGAGACCTTCTGTGGGCTGTCATCCTCACCCACGGGTGCCTGGGGCTTTATAAAGCTGAATTGTGTAAGGGAAGAGAGATGGTAGAAGGTGTCGTTACTGTGGTGGGCTCCCCCTTGGGCTGGGGGCTGTAGTTTCTCTTCTCGGAGGGCAGGATCACAGCCATCAGCCAGAGCAGGGCCTTCTCCTAGGTCGCTGCCTTCTCCAAAGTGCTGGGCTGCCTCCAGGGAGGCATCTCCTGGCTTCAGGGCAAAGCTGCCCTCTCCAGGTTTACACGGCATGCTGGTGGACACTCCATTCTGGGGGTCTCCCAGGCTAAGCTGGCTGAGCTCTAAGGACAAGTCCCTGGCAGTGGTCTCGAGCTCTGACGTCTCAGAGGCTGGGGCTTGCTTCTCACCAGCTGCACCGCTTGGAGCCCTTTCCAGGGTGAGGCCATCGGCTCCCTTCACAGATGTCACTCTCAACCGGCATGGTCTGCCATAGAAAGTGAAATGCAGATCATTGCCGGGCAACACGACTTTACCATCTAGAAAATAAAGGTGCTTAGTATGTACTAAATGCTTTTGCATCCAGAAGACGTGATTTTCACCCTCTCACCATAGAATCCCAGACGCAGAGCTGGAAAGGACCTCAGAGACCCCTCCATTTTACAGATGGGGAAACTGAGACCCAAGGGAGGGGAAGTGATTTATCCAAGGCCACTCAGTTAATCAGGAGTGGAGATTGGCTCCCACTGTTACAACCACACTTTCCATTGGACCATTCTCCAAACACCACTTCCTAATGAGATTATTTCTAGGGTCCATCACTACACACACATTCCATCACACACCCCCTCTGAAGTCACTTTCCCAAGACTTAACCATCTCACCTCCTCCTTCCAAATTCCCCAGTGCCCCCTTACTGCAGCAAACCAAAGCAGCAGCCCGACATTCAGAGGCCCCACCTGCTGGCTTCTTTTTATTTTTTTTCACGTTCTACTTTACAAAGCACATTCTATAGCAAGGATGACCACGCTCGGCCACTAGGGAGTGCCTGAGTGCACAGAGCACTAAGTAGGCTGGAGTCAGTGGTAAAACCTGAGTTCAAATCCAGCCTCAGATACCGCCTAGCTGTGTGACCCTGGGCAAGCCCCTTAACTGCTGCCTGCCTCAGATCCTCAACTGTAAAACTGGGAAAATAAAACCCACCTCACAGGGTTGTTGTGAGGACCTAATATAAATGTTTTACATCATTATATATGTAATGTATATGTGCACATACAATGTATACAGCGTGTAATTAAATGCAAGCCTGACGGCGCTATGGAAATAATAGTTATCACTACCCCTATTATCATTTTTTTGTGGTTTTCACCCTGCTGCTGCTGTTACTATACCTGTGGTTGTCACTGTTATTTTTATTGTTATCTACAATCCCACAAGGATTTACATGAGTCCAGGATTTGGGGCGAAGCATAAGATTCCGCTCATTGTAAAAGCCTTGCTGTTCAGTCATTTTCAGGTGTATTTGACTCTTCATGAGCCCATCTGGGGTCTCCTTGACAGAGATACTAGAGGGTTTGCCCTTTCCCTCTCCAGCTCATTTTACAGATGAGAAGACTGAGGCAAACAGGGTGAAGTGACTTGCCCAGGGTCACCTAGCTCCTAAGTGTCAGGCTGGAGATGAGCCTTTCTGACTCCAAGCCCAGCGCTCTGTGCTCTGTGGCACCACCTAGCTGCAAGCCTACTATGTGACCAAAGCCCAACCAGCCCTGGCCTCCAGGAGCTTACATTCCAATGCCTAATATAACAATTTCACATATGGCTCTTTTACTAAAACAATCCAAAATAAAACACTTGCTCACCTAATTTTCGGAGAAGACAAGTGGCCAGCTGGTCCTCATCCATTTCCACATCCCTGTCACTAGAACAGAAGGTTAAAAAAAAAAAATCAACATTCCATTTTTCAGAAGCTTAAATGCAAGATGCTGAGACAAGCCCTGCTGGGCCCTCTGGACATCCCTGAATCACCAGCAGGTCAGTGGGTTGGCTAGGGGGTGCCATAGTGCACAGAGCATGCCTTCCACTAAGGCAGGTCAGCACCTTCCCCAAATACCTGGAGTTCAAGTGACTTGGCCAGGGTCATACAGCCACTAAGGACAAGAGCTAGATTTAGATAGTGCTTTAAGATTTGCAAAGCTCTTTTCAGGTTTTCATCTGAGTACCACAGCAGCCCCAGAAGGGAGATGCTATTATCATCTCCATTTTACAGGTAAGGAAACTGAGGCAGAGAGGGGACAGGTGACTTGCCCAGGGTCACATAGCTAGTAAGTATCTGAGGCTGAAGCCCAGTGCTCTACCCACATAGCTGCCTCTAATTCTTCTGCTATCAAACAGCCCTTTAGATAACTGAAGATAGCTACCACCCCTCCTTCTCCTAAGTCTTCTCTACAAGCTAAGCCTCTGCAGGACATCTGACTGCTTCTTTCAGACATGGGCCAGAGGTCTTCCAGCCCTGGTGCTAGGGTGGGGAGCCTGTGGCCCTGAAGCCAGTTTCTCAGAACAAACCCCCTTCATGAAAGGATCTGTTGTGTAAAACCTGGACCACACCCAAGGACCTAGGGGGCCACGTGTGGCCTCGAGGCTGCAGGCTCCCCACCTGAGCTAGCACCTCTCCCTTCAAGAAGCTCTCAAGGTCAGCCATGTCTTGGAAGTTCCAGGCTGAAACATTTCTTTGGTGATGCCTGAGGAAGACCCTTCCAGTGGGTAATCTTGCCCTATGACAGAGTATTTCAGGGAACCTGATGAACAAAGGCTCTTCCACATTCCTCTAAGAATAACCTCAATTCTTTCCCATCTCCCTATGCCTCACAGCCCTCCTAAACCTATGCTTCCCCTTCCCTCCATTCTTTCTGAGGCTATTACTGCTGCCCAGATGTCACTGCCCTCCCTCTCTCATTGCACCCCAAGAGTTAACTCCATTCCACACTGTTCTCCAATGGGGCGCCCTCATCTCAACTCATCTCTCACCAAACCTGGATTTCTCCCATCATTTATCAATGCAAGGGCTGAAGAATGAAGCTACCTGCAGCCACACAACCATGCTGACCAAGCACCACCAATGGGTGTGATCCAGCCTCAACAAGGCCCTCAGGGGAGCAAGACAATCCTTTCATCCTTCCCTGGTCCATTCCTTAATACCATTTACTCCCCCTCCCCAGAGGGGCTGCTACAAATCTTCTCTTCCCTCCTCACTGCTCTGACACCTTCCTCCCTTCATAGGGTCCCTACTCTCTCAGCTGAGGAACCCAATTCTTACTTTACAGAAAAAGGCCATGCATGATAAGTTCCCTCTTCCCCCACTCTCTTCATCTCAAAGCCTGTCAACATCATCTTCTACTCTCGCCTCCCTTGTCTAAGTCTCTGATGATGAGGTGGCCCTTCTCCTTGCCAAGGCCAACTGCCCTCCATGAATGTGCCCTGGACACCATGCCTGCCATCTCATCACACTGCCTCCTCATCCTTGCCCCGCCTCCTCGACCTCTCCCTATCTACCTGTTCTTTCTCTGCTGCCTTCACTTCCCCCCAAGGCTCCCCATCCTTAAAAGAGCCTTCACCAGACCCTTCCATGCCCACCAGCTACCATCCTTACCTCCTCTCTTTCTTCACAACTCTTTGAAGAGTCTGTCTACACTCACTGTTTTCATTTCTGTCATTCATTCCTCTTCTTCAGTCATTTCAGTCACATCTGACTTTCATGACCCCATTTGGGGTTTTCTTGGCAGAGAGACTGGAGTGTTTTGTCATTTCCTTCTTCAGCTCATTTTACAGATTAGGAAACTGAGGCAAATGGGGTTAAATGACTTCCCTAGGGTCACACAGCTAATAGTTCATTCCTCAACCCTTTTCAATCTGGCTTTTTACCTTATTACTAAACTGAAGCTTCTCTCTCCAAAATCACCAATGATCAATCATTTAATGACCAAATCTAGCCATGTTCCTTCCTCACTTTTCATCCTTCCTGATTTCTCTGATACATTCAATGATAATAACCACTTTCTCCTGAATAACTCTCTCCTTTCTGGGTTTTCATGACCCTCACTCCTCTCTCTCTCACCCCCTTCTCCTCCCCGTCTCTTCAGCATCTTTTGCCAACTCATCATCTATACCACATTCCCTAGGGCTGGGAGATCCCCAAAGCCCTGTTCTGGGACCCCTTCTTGATTCCTCTCTATTCATTCTCTCTCTGTGTCTCTGTCTCGGTGAGTTTGTTTTTGTTTCTGTGTCTCTTTCTCTGTGTCTATGTGTCTCTCTCTCTCTCTTCACCCTCATCAGCTCCCATCTCTCTACAGATGTTTCATACATCTATATATCCAATCCCAGTCTCTACCTAAAGCTTTTGTCCCCTCAAAATCATCAATTCCCTATTAGACTTTTCAAACCATGGTTAAAGTGACTTGTCTAAGATCACACAGCTAATGTCTTGAGGTCATATTTGAACTCCAGGCCTGGCACTCAATCCACTACTCCAACTAGTTGCTCCCAGATGTCTCATAGTAGGTAACTTAAATGTAAAATGAATTCATTTTTTCTTCCCACCCCCAAACTTTCCTGTTTCCCAGTCTTCTGGATCTGTACCTCTGGCATTATCCTGATCTCCTTACCTACCCTTACTCCACACATCCAATTAGCTGCCAAACATGACCATTTTCACCGCTATATCTCATCTCTCCACTCAGATGGCCCTACCTTGTGTCCAGATCCCCAAGGTCTCTCACCTCACTGCCTCCTACCTGGTCCTAGACTCAGGTCTCTCCTCTCTTCTGTCCATCCTCCACCCAAATACCAAAGCTTATCCCAAAGAACAAGTCTGAATATCTTATTCTCCTACTTGACAATCCCTGTTTCCCTATCACCTCTCAGATAAAATAAAAATTCCTCCAACTTTTACCTCCCTGCACAGCCTGGCACCAACCAACCTTTCCAGTCCCATATAACTCCCCCTGCCCTGCACTCTGTGGCCTAGCCCCAGTGGCCGTCTCTCTGGTTGTAGCAGCAACCACACTGGCATCCCCAGGATGGCTGCTAGCACAGGTTCTTAGATCTGCTTTCCTAGGAAAGATAGTTTTCAAGGGGTCAACAATCTTTTTAAATTACATTCATTAGTCCAGGGGAAAAGTCAACACCCTGAACTTCAGAGAAAATCCAAACAAAGAAAATAGAAAAAATACAAGCAGAGAAATAAAGACCAACAGACAGGGCTTCTGTCTGAGAAATCAGCACAGACCAACAGACAGATCCAAATGTCTGACCAAGGCAATACACACATAGTTACCAGAGAGGTAAGCACCAACATCTGGGTTTTTCAAAGCGAGTGGGCTCCTTAACAGCTATCCAGAGTCTCATCTGGCCAAATCACAAGAACATTCTTCCAATGAGTGCGCCCAAAGCAATATGCTAACCTCAAAGTATATATACCCTTTTTAGAGCCTGACTCAGCACCTAATTAGAAATTAACAAAAGGTGTGAAAGCCTCCCTGCAAGCAAGCCTCCCCTAAGCAAGCTTCCCTTAATGGGCTCCATGAGAGGTCTGTTAATGGGCAGGGAAGATCTTAAATCCCATGAACATTTCACTGGTCTCCACATTTGGCACAGAAGCTTTTCTAGTCTGCGTATTGAACCATGCTTGGAATGCACTCCCTTCTCATGCCCTTACCTGTGTGACTCAGGAAAAGTCACTTACTCTCTTTCTCCCTCAGTTTCCTCACTTATAAAATGGGGGTGATAATGGCACCGACTCCAGGGTTGTCATGAGGATCAAATGAGATGTTTGTGAAGCCTTAGCATACAGTAGGTGCTTAATAAATGTCTGTTCCCCCTTTCTCTGCCATCCGTGTCAGAGAGTACCCCCCTTCCTTCAAGGTTTAGCTCAAGCATCCAATTCTGTATGATTCCTTTCCTGATTCCTCAACCATTAGCTTTAACTACCTTGTCATTTTGTATTAATTTCGATGTATACATGTCTAGAACTTAAATTCAATAAGGAGTTGGGGGTTTTGTCTTTGCACCCCCAACGTTTAGCATAGTGCCTGGTGCTTAGTAGGGGCTTAATAAGTGCTTGGTGACATACTGATTGAGCCCCAGATCTGTAGAGTATAGATGACACACTGGTATTGGAAGGGGGACGTGTTGATTGCTCTACTTGGGAGGGGCAGAGGGTCCTCTCTCAGCAGAGCAGACCACAGCCCCCTGGGCCTTTGCCCACGGGCTGGGACTTGACAGGACCAGACTCCTGCCAATGCTTCTCTCTCATTGAAGCTGTCTTGGAGGACCTAGGAGACCTCTATGGCTTGCAGAGGCCCTGCCAGAGCCTGGATCATGGAAGGGGCCTAAACTAATAAAAGATAGGTCCAACCCATATTCTCCAAGACTGACGATACTGAGCATACTGCCTCTTCCAAAAGAAAGTCAGATCTCTGAGGGTAGACCTTAGAGTTAAGAGGAGTTCAAATCCAACCTCCAGCACTGGCTGTATAACCAAGGCATTCAGTCTCTGGAGGGGCTCCTGGTACCTGAGACTAAGCGAATAAGTAGGGGTCGCCATTCTGCATTCCTGGTGGTAGTTTGCACACTGGGATTTCCCCACATACATTTCATTTTCTCCCTGGGTGGGTAGAATTGTTTCCCCAGATAACAAACTTGGTCACTTTCAAATCCCATTCAAATACCCTTTCCTAAAGAGCCATAAGACACAATAATAGTAGTTATGATGATAAGTAGAATTTGCAGAGAATGTTAAGGCTTGCAAACCCTGGGAAGTGGGGGCTCTTATTATCCCCATTTCAATGGGGATGGAATTGAGGCAGACAAAAGTTAGGTGACTTGCCCAGGGTCACACAGCTAGGAGGCTCTGAGGCTGGATTTGAACTTAGGTTTTCCTGACTCCAGGCCCAGGGATCTATCCACAGCATCCCTGGCTGCCTCTTTATGAGCACTCACCAGAATCCCAAATTCAGGAAATAACAGATTCACCCAAGACTGAAAGCTAGAAGGGCCATTAATGATCACTTAGCCTAACCCTCTCTTTCGACAGATGAAGATATACAGACCCAGAGAGAAATCATTTCCCTAAGACTGTTGTTGTCCAGTCATGTCTGACCCTTCGTGAACCAATTTCAAGTTTTCTTGACAAAGGTACTGGAGTGGTTTGTCACTTCCTTCTCCAGCTCATTTTAGAGATGAGGAAACTGAGATAAACAGGGTCAAGTGATTTGGCTAGGGTCACACAGTCAGGGTATGAGGCAGGATCTGAACTCAGGTCCTCCTGATCTCAGGCCCTGCACCCTATCCACTGTGCCACACATGCCTAAGATACAGCAAATCAAAGCCAGGAAGGGCCCAGTCACTTACTTATTAGGACCTCAATTGGACTAAGTGTTCCTAATGGTGGGCCCATGGAAAGATTTCATGGGATACATGAACTTGAATAGGAAGAAAAATTTTTATTGCTACTAACTTATAACTGAAATTTAGCAGATCCTTCAATTATTTATAAATCTTATCTGAGATGGGTCCATAGGCTTCCCCAGTCTGCCCAGGGGGCCATGGCAAACACAAGCAGGTAAAGAACCCCCTGATCCCAATGATTTCAAAGGTCTTTCCAGCTCTGACATCTCATAAGCATATTTCCTGCTTCCCCAAAACAACCCACAGGCCTTCCGTGTTAAAACACATCAAACATGTTCATTTCTCATAAGTGAGGGATTTCTTTTTTAGGTGGGGGAGAATACTAAAACAGTGATAAGAAAAAAGAGTTAATGGAGCATTTTTTTAAAAGCACAGAACAGAAAAAGAAAAGTTCAGAAAGAAACATAAAGGATCAAAGGCAGCCTTGAAATCAAAACACTGAATTTGTTGTAAACTGTTTTAACAGCAAGAGAGCGGGGCCTCATAACATGAGCTTCTTCTGCTCATCTTTGTATATAGAAATGCCCTTGCCTGTCACTTCAGAGGAACAAAGAAATATATTTTAAAATAAAATGCACTGATCATATTGTAAAATTGAAATGGAGGGAGTCAGGCCAACCAGCATTCACTCCCTTCAGGTCAATGAGCTTATGCACAACTAGCCCCAAGACTAACCAGCCCCACCCCAGCAGCCCTCAAAGAAACCATCCAAACCTCAGAAGCAGGTCCACTCTCTCCGCCGGTACCAGGGTCCCCGTGAGAGGCTCCAACAGGATCCCATCCCCGGGTTTCACTCCCAAATTGCTTTGAACACCCTCACTTAAGCCAACCTTCCTTCCAGGAAATCCTGCCACAGGCCACACAGTGCAGACCTGAAGCCAGAGGGGAAAACACATAGTGTTAAGAACTGCTCCCAGCTTTCCTCCAGAAGGTCAGGAAGTAAACCGGCAAAATTCAAGAACTCTCACCTCTTGATGTCCAGCCCCACTCGTGAGCAGCGCTGGCCAGCCAATACAGAGGTTGGCGGATTTCACTGTGTTGAGGCCCAGTTGTGAAAAGAAATTTTGGAATGTTTTTGGGACAGGGTCATCGGCTGTAAAGAAAAAGAAAAAAATGTCTTCTTCCAGCCACTGGGCCTGGGAGGCCTGAGTTCAAGTCCCACCTAGGACCCATGGGGAGGAGAAGGATCCCCAGGGGCAGTGTCTAGGCAAAGCTCTAAGACCATCAGCTGGAGAGAAGGTGCAGATACTTCAGGAGAGCAAATATCCTCATCCAGGATGCCCTGGCTAGATGAAATCGCAGGTCCAGTGCCCATCCACGAGACGCAGAGTTAAGAGTCCCTCTTAACGTTTTTCTCCCCTTCATCCACTCACATACGGGGGGAGCCAGCAGTTACAGGCCATGGTCTGACAGGGCCCTTCTAGTCCCAGCCCATTTGACAGAGAAGGAAACTGAGGCCCACGGAGGGGAGGATCCAGGAAAGGGCAGCACCAGGAGCAGATGCCAGCTTCTCTGGCTGCAGACGGGGGGGCCGCCCGCCCCCCACTCCCGGTCTCCCCAGTCCAAGCTTTGCAGGGTCTCAGGGCAGCAAGCACGTGGTCGCAGCCCCCACCCCCACGCCCCGCCCCCTTTGGCCAGTCCCACCCTTTCTCCCCGAAAATTGTACCTTTTTCCACCAAATCCACCACTACCAGGCACCCGTCCCCTGGGCCAGGGCCGGGCGTGCCCGCGGGCGAGGCTCGGGGGGAGGCGGCGGGGGAGCCGCTGCAGGCGCCCTGGCTCCGCCGCGCTTTGCTTTTCTTGGAGGACATGCCGGGAGTGAAGGCTCGGCCCCGGGAGGGAGAGGGGAGCCCGGGGGAAGGGGGAGCCCGGAGGTGCAGGAAGACCCCGGGGGGCAAAGGGGAGCCCTGGGGTGCAGGAGGATCCCGGGGGGAAATGGGGAGCACCCGGGTGCAGGAGGAGAACCCGGCAGCCGGCGCCACGTGAGCGCAGGGAAAAACTTCCTGGGCAGAGGTTGCCTAGACTCCTCCCCGCCCCGCCACCGAAATCCTCGGAGCCCGGAACCTATCGCGGCTACTGAGGCGGAGACTGTGGCCCCGCCCGGGTCAGGAGCTGTCCCGCCTCCTGCTTCACCTTAAGGGAGCTTCATCCAAGCTTCTGGAGTAGAGGTCCTGGGGCGGAGGATGCTGGGGACCAGGGATGCCCCCGACCTGTTGCAGAGGAGGAAACTGAGGCCAGGGTATCGAGCCGGGCCTCTTCCCCCCTGCCTGGGGCTTCCTTCCCAAGGGGCCTTGGGGTGCAGCTCCCGGGCCAGTGAGCCGGGCCGGGGCTGGGGCGGCGCTGCTATTCGGAGGCCTACGGTCAGGTCCCTCTCCCTCCGGGGCACCTGGAGGCTCGGGCAGCCGTGGCGGGATGTGGCAGGGGCTGTTCCTGGGGAGGCGGAGGCCGCTGCTGCACTTGCAGCTGCTACAGTCTCAGGCGGCCGCTCGCGCGCTGTCCAGCCGCCCGGGCCCCGGAGGCCTGCGAGGAGAGGTCGATCGCTTCGGAGGAGTTACGGTGAGCTTGGGCCAACTCCGGCCTTCGGACGGCGTGGACCCGGCCACCTTCCGGACGTGGCTCCAGGGCAAGTGCGCCGCCCCCTCCCCAACCCGCCCAGAGCCTGCAGACTGGCTCCAGTCCCGGCCTCAGTCTCCTGTCTACCGCACTAAATGCAGCCGGGCTAGCCCGGCGAGGCCTTTTAGGGGGCATCAAACGCACAAAGAAGTCCCTGGTGCCGAGCGCTTTGCAATCCGGAAAGCGCTAAGCAGATGTCAGCAAGGGGCGCTCTCCCTATTCCAAGTGTCGCCGGAAGTTGCTGAGCCGGCCTTCGAACCCTGTTCTTTTGGGTTTTTGCGAGGAAGCCTTGAAGCCACCTGGATGGTCCGCGTCCTGGCCCACCCAGGTTCTGCTGGTGTAGCGTAGGTGTGACTGAAGAGGGCCTGTTTTTAAGCCTTCTCGTTTGAGCTTTAAGCACCCGTAAACCTGGGCTTGTTGGAGCGGCACCTGGGTGCTGTCGTGAGCAGAACGCTGAACCAGCACCTGGGGAGACCTAGGTTCAAATGCTACGTCAAACACTAAATGGGCAAATCACCCCCCAAAACAACTATGCCTCAGTTTCCTCATTTGTAAAATGCTGTTAATAATACCTGAAATACCTGCTTCTTGGAGTTGTCAACAGGCCTTTATTAAGCGATTACTAAATGCTCAGGGCTAGAAATACAAATAAAAGCAGACAGTTCCTGCCCTCCGGGAGCTTACATCTACGTCTAAACGGGAGCTGAAGAGAAAAGTGGGCAAAGAGAATGGTCCGGGGCAGCGGGCTAAGTAGGGAATGCCCAGGAGAGGCAGGAGCCAGCCTGGAGAGAGGGATGGAGACATGGCTGGCCTGGGCGCCTCTTCTAAATGGAGGTCTGAAAGGAGCCAACCAATCAGAGGGGGACGCTGTAGGGGGTAGTGGGGGCTTCTGAGGTGTGATGTTCAGGGCGGGAGTGACCAAAGAAGAGGATTCTGAGACTTTGTGGAAAAAGTAAGGAGAGCTGTCTGAAGAGCCTGGTGCGGGACTCAACGGAGAAAACAAAAGTAAATCACTTTGCAAACACTGCCCGCCCGGGGGATGCTTGGCAGGGCTAAAAGGCAGCTCAGGGCCAGACAGGCAATTGCGGGAGCACCCTGCAGGGCCCCTTTGTGCCTCCTTTTCAGAGGAGTATGGTATTACTTCTCAGCTCTGTCTAAAACATTTTATTTCTATTAGTTATTTACCGTTAGAAATCAAGACTGGCTCCCTGGCTCCCAGGGAGTAATTTCTTCTCCCTGTGAAGCTCAGAACTTAAAATCTCTTCTACTTAAAATCTTAGAGAGTTCCCCAGAATACTGAGAGCTTAACAGTGACTGGCCCAGAATCACACAGCCGGTTTGTGTCCGAGGCAGGGGCACAGGCCGGTTCTTCTCTCTCCAAGGCTCCAATTCCTCCTGTCTCTTCCATCCTTCTTTCCTTCCCCTTTTCTCCATTTCTCCCTCTTCCCCACCCCTCACTACCCATGGTAAATTCTAAATTGGGCAAACCAGAGGCTCAGAATTGGAGGGAAGTTAAGTAGTTATCTAATCCACCCCCCTTTTTGGACAGATCAAGAGAGTATGACCCAGGAGAAAGGGGTTTGTCCAAGGTCACATGTAGATTAACAGAAGCAGGATTCAAACCCAGACCTTCTGTGGCCAAATCTCTTTACCCTAGACATTACACAATTTACTATTTATATTCAGCCATGAATGCACTATATCCCTTACCCCTCTTTATATCTGCATTTCCCAGGTAGCAGAAGGGGCCAGTGCATCTCCACTAACTAGAAGACCTTAGGCTGGGTATTCTTTCCTTTAATAAGTCAGCCCCACCTACTGATATTATAGTCTAATACCATAGAATACTAATTAATAATACTTATAATTAATCATCTTCCTGACTTCAAATCTGGCCTTAGATACTTACTAACTCTGTGATCCTGGGCAAGTAACTTAACCCCATTTGCCTCCGTTTCCTCATCTGTAAAATGAGTTGGAGAAGGAAAAGACAAACTATTCCAGTATCTCTGCCAAGGAAACTCCAGATGGGGTCACAAAGAGTCAGACATGACTCAACAACAACAACAACATAGTATTATATTAGTCTATTATATAGTATATCACATTACAATGCTATAAAATTGTACAATATTAACATATGACTATATATAATATATATTTTGTTATATTAACATGTTTCAATGTGTTATATTAATATATTACATAAGTGTGTTATATATGTCATTTTTAACTTGGAGAGAGATATATCCAAACAGGCATAGCTTCCCATGCCTTCCAACATGCCCTCAAAAGATTTCTGAAATATCAGAATTCAAAGGAAGAATGTCACAGGGCATAATAATGCAACTCTGGTTTGACCTTCCAGAAATGGAGCTTCTTAGTCCCAGCCCATTCCTCCCAGACGCCATCTTTTGGCAAATCCAAGAGATCTCTCCCAGAGAGCTCTATCTCAAATCTGAATTAAATAGGAGGGTACCTCTAGTAGATTTAGGTAGGAAGACCCGATCCTCTAGTTTTTAATCTATTCACTTCATTGTTTTGTCCTGTCATCCACCTTTCCAAGGGCTTGCTTTTCCCTAGAGCCTAGAAAGAACTTTACAGAAAAGTATTTCTTAGTGAGACAATAAAAAGAGAGGGTTTTTAATATGCTTCCACACACCTGTTGTCTGTACAGGGCATGTGGAAGATAACCCAAGAAATATAGTATGCCCTAGCCTCAAGGATCCTAGCAAGAAGAGCTAAAAAGAACCATAGAGATCATGGTGATAGCCAATAATCTATAAACATTTATTAGGCACCTACTTACTCTATGCCAGATGCTGTACTAAACTACAAACAACAAAAAGAAGCACAATCCCTACCCTCAAGGAGTTTATAATCTGATGGGGGAAGACAAGGCACAGAAGAGACCTGAAAAGCTTGGGATGATGGAGGCAGGGAGGGGAGTAGTGGGGAAAACCAAGCCATCCAAAATGAGTACAGCTGGGTGGGAATAAGATGTCTGTCTGGAGCCTTTCTTTAGTCCAAGGAGGATTTTACAGATTAGAAGACTTTGGGCCAAGAGAGGGAAGGGCCTCACCAGGGTCCCTGGGCAAGTAAGGAGTCTTAGTCTTGTTTTTGTTGTTCAATCCTGTCTGATTCATCATGACCCCATTTAGGGTTTTCTTGGCAAAGATACTGAAGTACTTTGCCATTTCCAGCTCATTTTTACAGATGAAGAAACTGAGGCAAACAGGATTAGGTGACTTGCCCAGGGTCACAGAGCCAGTAAGTGTCTGAAGCTAAATTTGAACTCAGGTCTTCCTGATTCCAGACCCAGCACTCTGTCCACTTCGCCACCATGCTGTGCAGGTCTTCATGGAAATATTACTGGTGAAAAGTGAATTAAACAGAATTAGGAAATATACACATACACACATGCAATTATAACAGTGTAAGAGAAAATAAAGAAAACAATCAAATCTTATGAAATCAAAGTGACCAAGTTTGACCACAAAGAATAGATATAAGAAAGTGTCTCCCTCCCCAACTTCTGCAAACATGAGGAACACTGGGTGGGAAATATAGCATATAATGTCAGACCTTTTTTATCTGCCAGCTCTACTGACCTGTTTCTCGTTTCTCCTTTTCTCTTCTTTATGAGAGATGGCTCCCTGGGAGGGCAAAAGTAGAGAGATACACAGGGAAATGTAAGTGATTAAAACAAAAGATCTAAAAAAAGCCACAATATAACTGACTTTTGTGAAATTAAGTGGCCAAGCTTGGCCCCAAGGGAAAAATAGAAGCTAGTCTCTCCCTCTTTCCAAAGGTGGGCATCTATGGTGTGGAACACTATATATAATATCAGAATTTTTTGATATATTGGTTATACTCAGCTGGTTTTTTGCCTCTTTTTTATTCTTTGCTATAAGACATACCCTCTGGGAGGGGAAGGGGGGAAGGAGACTTTGGGAAATACAGATGATGTGAAAACAAAAGATAATAAAAACAATTTTTAAAAAAATACTTTTTTTTGTTTCATCCTTCTCAATTGCAGCCTCAATCCAGCAATGGCGAGCAGAGGGCAGAATAGCCATCTGGCTGCACATTCCCATATTCCAAAGCCAGTTTATAAGCCCAGCAGCTTCCCTGGGCCTTCGTTTTCACCACGCAGAGTCCAATGCATCCCTGATGACCCTGTGGCTTGGGGAAGGGCCCAGCCGCTTGCCAGGCTATGCCACCCACCAAGTAGGAGTTGCAGGTCAGTACCCAAGCCAACATTCTCCCCAACTTCATATCCTGCAGAATTTGGTGAACTGTAATCCACCTAATTTCTTGGTTTTGGGAGCTAATATTACCCAGGGAACAATCTCCATTCAGGGAATAGTTCGCAGAATCTCACAGTGCAAAAAGCCTTAAGGAGGATTTCCTCTGCATCAGAGAAGCAGCCTGTTGTGTGCAAGGACCAGTAAGTGGGTGTGAGTACCAGAGGTCTGCTCCAAATCCTGTCAGGACAGTGAAAGAATGCTAGGCTTGAAATCAAAGGACTCACCTTCAGATCCTAACTTTTCAGCTTCAGTCAATCAATAAGCATTTATTAAGGGCCTGCTGTTTACAGATACTGTGCTGAGCACTGGGAATCCAAAAAGAGTCCCTGCTCTCGAGAAGCATGCAATCTAATGGGGGAGACAACAAGCAAACAGAGATAAATTACATATTGATGTATCATCACAAGGATATACTGGGCAGCTAGGTGATGCTGTGCGTAGTCTCAGGCCTTCAGTCAGTAAGACTCATCTTCATGCATCAAACCTAACCTCAGACACTTAGTAGCTGTGTGACCCTGGGCAAGTCATTTCACCCTTTTTGCTTCAGTTTCCTCATCTGTAAAATGAGTTGGAGAAAGAAAGGGCAAACCCCTCCAGTATCTTGGCCAAGAAAACCTCAGATGGGGTCACAAAGAATCAGACATGACTCAACAACAACAATAATAGAATAGATACTATAATAGAATATAACAAAATATTATGTATACCATTATAATATATGTTGCATATATTATATATCAATAATATATCATTATTATTATACATTATTATATTACATTACATTATATTATATTAATTATTTTATTTTATTTCTATGACCCTGCCTCTGTGACCTTGGGCAAGTCATTTAACCTTTGGAGGCCTCTGATTCTCTCATCTAGACCACGAAAAGATTCCGTCTCTAAATCTGTGGTCCTGTGACTCCTATGGCCTCTAGTGACAGGGACCTGAGGCAGCTGGGTAGCACAGTGGATAAGACAACTAGGTGTGGATTCAGGAAGAGCCTGAGTTCCAATTCAGCTGTGTGACCCTGGCCAAATCATTTAGTCTCTGTCTGCCTCAGTTTTCTCAATTGAAAAATGGGGATAGCAACAGCATCTCTCCACCAGGGTTGTTTAATCTCAGTTGGATGAACTGAGGTAATAGTTGTAAACAGTTTAGCACTGTGCCTGCAGGCACTTGTAATTACTTCCTAGCTTCCTCAGGTAACCCATTGTACTTTTTGGAAAGCATCGGTTTTCAGGGAGTCTTTTCTTACTGTGAGACAAAACTGGGGCCAATAAACACCAATCTGATCCCCCTTCTATATGCCTCTTCCAGATGTTTAAAGGTATCCTCCTGCCCCCATTACCCCCTTATCAAATCTCTTTTTCAAGCAAAACATCCCCAGTTCCTCCAGCCAGTTCTCATATGGAGCTGCCCTCCTTGCCCTGCCCTTTCCAGTCTTCTTCTACCTTCTACCCTCCCCAATGTACTCAGTGACCCTCGATCCTGGCCTCTGCCTGGTCATCAAACAGGACACTGCCATGTTTGGAGTCTGGGTATTTTCAGTGTCCGTGTCCCAGGCCGGGAATGCTCTCATCTCTTCTTTCTTGGAATAACTAAAATCTTTTCCCCATAGACTCAGGTCGGATCTAAGAGGCGGGGCAATGAGAGGGGGAAAAATGGTTCAAGTAAGCATGCCATGAGTATCCCATTTTCCTAATACCGTAAGCATTCAGTTTCTTTCCTGCACCAGCCAGCAGAGGGCAGCATGGAGTCAAAGAATTCCCATGGGAAACTTGCCTCCTTCAAATCCAAGGCATTAAATCAGGTATGGGAGAGACTTTCATGGGTCAGACATGGGATTCCCTGGCCTTACAGTTTATCCATTCAAAGGCGATTGGCAGGCAGCTTTTATTTTTAAATTTTTTAATTTATAAAATAAAGCATTTCTATAACAGTAGAATAAAAAAAGATGATCATATGTAAAACTGCAAATCTTCTAAATACAACTTGTTATTCCTTTCAAATATATAACAAAATTATCACATAAGTTACTCTTTTTTTTCTTCTCTACCTCCCCGCTCTAGAGATGATTGACTACATTAGATTCAAATATATATATATATATATATATATATATATATATATATATATATATAATATGTGCAAAATTATGCTATACATCTATTTATCAATTATTCTCTGGATGCAGGTAGCATCTTTCTTCATATATCCTTTAGAGTTAATTTGGATATTTATAATAAGCAGGCAGCTTTTAAAATTGTATAGAAGGCAAAGACAACCATGCTACCCTCTCTTTATAAGTGATTTTAGACCCAGCTTTTTCAATAAATTTGTATTCTGTTATTGCATCAAACTGGGATTTTTAGGGGTGGCCTAATTAAAGCACATCATTATTGAGAATAGAGAGGTTCATCGCCTTTTTTCAGTAACCCAGATCTCCAAGACCTTCTAGTTTATAAAAAAGTCATGGGCAGTATGAGTGAAAAGAGAACAGGACCCCAGATTTAGCACTAAAAGGGACCTTAGAAGGTGAGCTAGTCCAATCTCATATTTTACAGTTGAGGAAACTGAGGCCTCTAGGGAAGGTAAGTGACTTGCCCACAATGACTCAGGTCATAGGTAACAGAGGCAGGATACAAACCCAGGTACTCTGACTTGAAATAGACTATTTTTGCCACTTTCCCTGGATAAGTCACTTGCCTTCTAAGTGATCTAAGCCGCTCTCTATATATGGAAGTTTCAGAGAAGGAGCTGTCCTACATGGGTAGGGTAATTTCTTCATTCCCAAGCTCCTACTCTCAGTTAAATCACAGATATAATTTATTCCTGCTACCCAACTACTCTTAGAAATGGGGGGAGGGCAGCTGGACACAGTGGATAGAGTGCCAGACCCAGAATCAGGAAGACACATCTTCATGAGTTCAAATCCAGCCTCAGACACTTACCAGCTGTGTGACCCTGAAGGTGCAGGAATGACTCCCAATCAATCCCTATCACTATTAGAAGTCTTACTGAGACCAAATTTTCCCTCTAAGAAGGAAACTTTGATTTTCTTTTTCCTTTTCCCTTCTTTGATTGTGGCAGACTATTGCAAGCACCAAGACAAGTGATAGCCAATCAGAATTTTGTAATATGATGTCTATTTATCTAATGTCTACAACCATATATTTGGGAGTGAGAAGAAACTAGGTATTAATATATTAGTGAAGTACAAAAACATGACCATCTCCTGCTATCCTTTTACAAAGTAAAAACTTCTCCTAAATGAAATTAGAAAGGAATCTGTCAAGAGCAGGGTCAAAGATTGATCACTGCCCCGATAACCTTTACAAAACAAGCATGTCACTCCTGAGCACCAGTCAAAGAATTTGACACTTGAACAATTATGGAGTTCAAGACAGGGAGAAGCTTCAAGGAATGTGACCCCTGGAAGCAGAGAAGAGAGCCAACCACTAATTCAAAAGAAGACTAGCCCTGGCCATTGGTAGTTGTGCTATAAAGAGCAGGCCCAGGGAGCCTGTTTGAATGATGTGGCCTGCAGAGACGCTTCATCCAGGATGGAGCAGGGTGAGGACACTGAGAGAAAACAGATAGCAGGACTCTATAGCCAAACTTAAGTGAGCTTGGTCACATGTGTTCCCAGCAGGGGTACTTCATAGTAAACGTACAGCTAGGTCACAATTAGTGTAAATGATGAATCTTTTGAAGTGTGTTTCATTATTCAAATTCACCCTGCATATTTCCATTGGCCTGGAGACAATTACCATATTTTACATAATTACAACTTTGAAGAGTGCAAATTCAAATACATAATCAATTTCCAGCTTTCATTATTCACACTAATTATGTCCTAGTTGTAATATAAATTGTTGTCCACTCTTCCCTCTAATGCTTTGTGTTTTTGTGGGCTGGTATGTTTCAGGTTTGGGAGGGAGAGGAGCGGGGAAAGAAAATGTTTTGTAACTGCCCTTCTAATTATACCATGTTAGTAAACGTTTCTGCTTTGAGCTAATTGTGTTTTCTGACTGCCTGGTTAAGAGAAGCTCACCAGTGGGGACTCATGAGCTATAGTTTAGGAGTGTGAAACCCTAGAGTATCCTTTGCAATATATGAGAGTAGTCATTCTTTTTTTTTTCTGGTCCATTCAGTCCATCAACTAACATTTATTTTTTATTTTTATTTTTTTAACAACTGCTTTATTAATTTCTGGTTTACATCATTCATTTCCGCCAGATTTTGAGTTACAATTTTCCCCCATTTTTCCCCTACGCACCACCCCAGAATAGCAGTCCCACAAGATATCCCCTCATCCAATCTGCTCTCTCCCATATCTTCTCCCATGCCCCCTTTGACTTTACTATTAGGGCGAGGTGAGTCTCTGTGCCCCAGTGCCTGAACATCTTACCTCCCAATTACATGCAAAATAGTATTTTAAATAGTATAATAATAGTATTTATATATATATTTGAAACATTTAATTTTAAGACCTCGAATTTCAGATCCATTCCCTTCCTCCCTTGTCACCCATTCCCTCTGGAAAGATAAGCAATTCAGTATTTGTTGTACATGTCTAGCTATGTAAAACATTACCATAGTAGATATATTGTAAAAGGCTGCTTATAATTCCCTCCCACCCATCCCACCCCCCACCTGGTCCATTCCTTACTTTGATCCTGTCCCTCTTCAAAAGTGGGTACTTCCAATCTCCCCTCCCCCCAGAATGCCCTCCCCTCCATCATCCCCCATCTCATCCCCTTTCCCCCTACTCTTCAGCAGGGTGAGATATCCCATTTAGTATGTATATCATTCTATCCCTGAGCCAGATTCAATGAGAGTATGGTTTTGCCTTTTTGCCTTCCTATTCTTCCCCTCCCCTGTAGCCACTTCCCCTTGCTTCTTCTTCATGAGATAGTTTACCCTACCCTGTCTCTCCCCATCTCCTCTTGCCACTTTCCTCTCTCACCCCTTGAGTATCATCCCTTCCCAACAAATTCAAGCTGTGCCCTCTACCCATGTATAACTGTAAACATATATACACATATTCACATATGTATTCATATGCCCATATATCCTTCTTCCATTATTTTCATACTGAGAAAGGTTTCATCAGTCCCAGTTATTTTTTCTCCATGTAGGAATGTAAATAGTTCAACTTTGATAAGTTCCTTTTGATTTCTTTTCCCTGATTACCTTCTCAGGCATCTCTTGCTTCTTGTGTCTGGATGTCAAATTATCTATTCAACTCTGGTTTTTTCCTCAAGAATGCTTGAAAGTCCTCTATTCCACTGAATGACCATATTTTCCCCTGAAACAAAATACTCAGTTTTGCTGAGTAGGTGACCCTTGGCTTCAATCCCAGCTCTTTTGCCCTCTGGAATATCATATTCCATGCCCTTCAATCCCTCAGTGTAGAAGCTGCCAGGTCTTGTGCTATTCTGATTGTGTTTCCATAATATTGAAATTATTTCTTCCTGGCTGCTTGTAGTATTTTCTCCTTGATCTGGGGATTCTGGAACCTGTCTATAATATTCCTAGGAGTTTTCTTTTTGGGATCTTTTTCAGGAGGTGATCAGTGGATTCTTTCAACCTCTATTTTGCCCTCTGGGTCTAAAACATCAGGGCAATTTTTCTTGAGAATTTCTTGAAGGGTGATTTCTAGGTTCTTTCTTTGATCCTGGCTTTCAGGTAGTCCAATAATTTTTAAATTATCTCTCCTGGATCTATTTGAGTAGTCATTTTTCTGTGGACTCAACTTACAAACCTAGGAGTATGGACTTGGGGAGGTAGCCAAGAAGGAATGCTACATACATATACATATATGTCCAAGTAGTAGCAGAATTCTTTTTGTGTTCTTTTCCCCCCTTCATTGTATTTTTAAAGTGTGTCTTATCACTAACTCACCTTCCCACTATCCCCAACCTCTTACTGGAAGACCTCTCTTTGAACAAATTATGAGCTTTAAACGATAGCTAATAATTCATTGGGCAAGTAGGTGGTGCATTGAAAAGAGTGCCAGACCTGGAGTCAAGAAGACTCATCTTCCTGAGTGCAAATTTGACCTCAAACATTTCCTAGCTGTGTGACCCTAGGCATGTCACTTAACCCTGTTTGCCTCAGTTTCCTCATCTATAAAATGATCTGGAGAAGAAAATGGCAAACCAACCACTCCAGTATCTTTGACAAGGAAACCCCGGATGGGGTTATGAGGGGTCAGACATGACTGAAAAACAAATAATTCATATGGGTGGAGGTTAAAGAAACTTTACCTACCCTGATGGGACCTACCCTTTTCAGTCCATTATTCAATAGCTATTCCTGTACTAGGTTAATTATACGCCCAGAGAACTTTGAATCCTGATTCCCACACATACTACCTCTGTGACCTTGAACAACCTATGTCATTCTCTGGGCCTGAGTTTCTTTAAAAAAAAAAAAAAAGGAAGGGCTAGGATTAGATGACCCTTGAGATTCCTTCCAGATCTGAATCTTAGTCCTTATACCCTGTAACTATGACCAGCCTGGGTAAATTCAATGTATCCAAGCCCTTAATGACTTCTCTGTTAGGTGTGTGAGGATGTGGGTGTTGTGATTCTAAACACACTCATTGTGGAATGAGGCTACCAGTTATCTCATAGATATCAGCCATGGGAAGAGACACAACTTCAGTAATTATTAGATCAGTCCCAATAAGTTGACTTATGTTGCCTTTTTATGGAATGTTAAGTGCCATTGGAAAGGACATTGTTGAGAGGGGTTGAGAAACTATATGATCCAACCCTCAGAGAACCATTCCTTCTTGTCAGGATGACCACCATATTCTCAGGCTTAAAAACATCAAAATCATCGGTGACAGTCATTCATTTCCCATGTTCTTGAATGTAATCAGTTCTTGGCTTTTTCATCCCATTGATTTTTTTCTTCATTTCTCAAACCATCCCTTCTTTTCCATCTGACATCATTCAAGCTTCTTGCCTCCTTTCCCCTCTGGTTTCCTAACCTATGGACCCTCCTTCCTTCACCCTGTCTTAAATACTACTGTCAGATTCAGCATCATCTCTGCTGCTTTCTTTTTCCCATAGTACTCTGCTGTCCAAAACCCCTGAATAATTCCCTATTACCTACAAGAGATAGTCAACATTTCTTAGCATGGCATTTGAACATCTCCACAATCC
Source organism: Gymnobelideus leadbeateri (assembly GCA_011680675.1). Classification (NCBI taxonomy): domain Eukaryota; kingdom Metazoa; phylum Chordata; class Mammalia; order Diprotodontia; family Petauridae; genus Gymnobelideus; species Gymnobelideus leadbeateri. Next base: position 39,492 of record WOXC01001730.1, read on the forward strand.
AACAGCAGATTAGTAAAATGGATAGAGCCCTGGTCCTAAATCAGGAAGATGTAAGCTCAGATTCAAGCTCAGATACTGACTATGTGATCCCGGACAAGTCACTTCACCCTGTCTGCCTCAGTTTCCTCACCTGTCAGTTGAGCTGGAGAAGGAAACGGCAAACCACTGCAACATCTTTGCTAAGAAAACCCCAAATGGGGTCACAGAGAGTCAGACATGACTGAGATGACTAAACAACAATGTCCAGGCTCTTCCATGGAGACTTCTTCTTGCCCGACCACACCGGTCAAGTGACATCTCTTTCTTGAACTTTCTCTCTTAGAAGCACAGCCAAGGAAACAATCCATGAGCCACACAAAAAAATATATCTCTTTACACCTTATATTGTCTCTGGACCTTTAAAGCAGACCAGCCCATCCTCAGCCTAAGGAAGGCACTCGTTGTTTAAGAGTGAGCCCTAATTCAGTAACTTACTCCATTTTTATTCACCAAATCATAAAATTAACATAATTATCCTGCCTATTATCTTTGTTGACATCAACAATCACCCTCAGAATCTCAGCTTGGTTACTTCATTTGTGAAAGTGTAATTTCATAATTAGAATAATGAACCTATGACAGCTTCCATATGGCATCTGCCCAAACATCCTTCCCTCCTCACCATGTTAAATTGTGAGGCATTTACCCTCTCCCAAAGAGATGAGTATGGCCTCACGCAGATTAATGTTGTTCTCTGTGGGATTCATCATTACATTCCATTTATATACTTTTAAAGATCACTTTGTATCTCAGCTATCATGCTTCAGAAAGGAAAAAATAGATGAAGATCTGAGATTTCACTGATGGGAACTCCCATGTGAGAAACACCATCCCATCCACCAGTGCAGGTCAGCACCTTTTCTGCAACTGATAGCCTGAGGTCAAATGAACTGCCCAGCCAGGTTACATAGAGTCTACAGCCCTCTGTCCACTATGTAACACTGCCCTTGTCCAAATTCCAGCCTTTCTACTACTTGTAGTATCTTGAGAAGGACTATTCCCCTCTCCTAGCCTCAGTTTCCTCATCTGTAGAAAGAGAGGGATTGACTAGGTCAGGGTTTCTTCATCTTTTTGGTGTCGTGGCCCCCTCTAGCCTGTGGACCCCTTCCCAGAACCACGTTTTCAAATACATAAAAATACGTTGTATTATAAAGGAAAACAATTATATTGAAATAAAGATTTCTTTTTTTCCCATTCAAATATACAGAATCCTGAAGTCTTCCCATGGACCCCAAGTCAAGACTGCACTAAATGAGTTCCACAGACCCCGTCTTTAATCCTAACCCAAGTTCTGTCATTCTGTGGGTCCCTTCCCTTAGAACAGATCAGGGGCTGTCCTGGAGTCAGCTCAAACTGGCTAGTGAGATTTGATTGTTAATTTTCTTTCTGAGAATTTGTACCCCAGAAATCACCAGACACTACAAGTCAGGGCTTGATATTGTTTTTTTGATTGTTTAGACTTAAGAAAATGATGGAGAAAATATTAATAATGCAAATTAAACTTTAAGATGTGTAGTGTATATGCCCTCCCCTCCCCCAGAAAGCTGGTTGTTAAACATTTATCATCACACCCCTGGGGCTGAACCTTTTTGATCTTACTAGCTTGCACCATTCACTTGCTTCTTGCCATGTTTTGTATTACATTATTAATTTTCTCTCTGTGAATGTCTGTGGATCTCATTAAGTCCTTTATGTGTCTTTGTTTCTTCGAATAATGCCCAGCATGGCCCCTTGTATATACAATGGGTGCTCAGTAAAAGCTTATTAGTAGGTTAATGCCACCTGTGTCTAACGAACCTCATGGATGTGGATCTCAGAAGATCCAGGCCTCTAATTTCTCTGCTCTCAGTTGCCTGGCTGGTGATATGGTATGAAATCTGCCTGGATTCCATCCAGCTCAGTGTAGCAGTCATAGAGGAACCTTGTGCCAGGAGGTGTACCCAACCAGTGTGTGCCAAGCAGCAACCAGCCAACAACCTTGACTTTTTCCATCTAATGTTTAAGCCCAGCCTGAATCAACACTTTTGAACTGTGGTTCTGGAGAAGACTTTTGAGTCCCTCGGGCAGTAATGAGATCCAATTAGTGGATACTTAAAATAAATTAATTCAGGCTCTTTGCTGGAAGGACAAATACTCATGCTAAAATTTAAATACTTTGGCCATATAATGAGAAAATAGGACTCATTGAAAAGACCCTGATGTTGGGAAAGATTGAAGGCAAAAGGGGATAGCAGAGAATGAGCTGGACAGATGGTGTCATGGAAACAATGACTATGAATCTGGACAGACTCTGAGAGATAGTGGAGGATAGAAGGGTCTGGTGTGCTGTGGTCCATGGGGTCACCAAGAGCTGGATGTAGAAATGAACAACAAAGGGCAGCTGTTTGTCACCTCTTCTGGTGTGTCTAAGGGCCTGACTTTTCTGCCTAAATACAGAATGTACTAAGCCAACCCTGACCCTAATTCTAAACTCTTTAACTTTATCTGTGGGAGCAACTAAGGCTTCCATCTCAGAGAATGTAATGCCCAGCTAAGAAAAGATTTTAAATATTTTTTTTCTTTAAAGCTTTTAACAGATTAAGTGTTTAAAACTACGCTAAGACTTTTGGAACACTTGGGAATTTTAAATTAAGAGCATGAAAGGGCAGCAGAGATTATCTGGCCCAGGAATTCATAATCTGTTTTTTCTCTTGGATCCCTTTGGCAATCTGGTGAAACCTCCAGTGCCCCCCATTCTTAGAATACTCTCACCTCATTCCCTTAGAATCCCGGTTTCCTCTTTTCATGATAATGTTTTTAAAAACTGAAGGAAATAATACATTTCAATTATAGATTAGTGAAAATAAAGCTGTAATTTATTTTTCCCATCTAAGTTTATGGGCTCAAAGCCACTGACTTTTGCTGGAAGATGGGGACATCTTAGCACCACAGTTGAGACGGGAGTATCATTCCAGTGACGGCTACCAATATTAGTTCTTTAACTTTTAAGTCAGGACCACCAGGGGGAGCTCACATTTTGATTTCATGGTAGCTGATTTTCCCCTCAGGTCTTAATACTTGCAATAATGAACAATACGTTTAACCCTCTAACAAATATATTAGATTACTGAATTTTAAGGGTATGTCTCCATTTTAGTGTTTTGCTGGCACCATTTCCTCCAAGAATAGACTCAGCTCAAAGCCAAATAAAATAAAAAGTATATTTTCTGATAGAGAACATATAATCTAATTATTAATTGATTGATAGTTTTAAAAAATTACTTTAATAGTACAAACCAGATTGTTTTTCTTTAAGAAAAAGCTGTTTTGGGGGCGGCTAGGTGGCGCAGTGAGTAGAGCATCGGCCCTGGAGTCAGAAGGACCTGAGTTCAGATCCGGCCTCAGACACTTAACTCACACAAACAAAAACCTAGCTGTGTGACCTTGGGCAAGTTACTTAACCCCCCAATTGCCCTCCAAAAAGGCAAAAAAAAAAAAAAAAAGAAAAAGAAAAAGCTGTTTTGGCCTATTACAGCACTGACCTTAGAATCAGGAGAGTGCTGGGTTCACATCCTGGCTCCAGCACCAAGCTTGGTCATCATAATCATATCACATTCAGTTGTTTGTTGTTCTTTCTATTTACATTGTTGTGGTTATTGTTTCCGTGGTTCTGCTGACTTCATAGTGTATCAGTCCATGTGAACCTTCCTGGCCCTCTCTGAATTTTTCATAGTCACTGTTTCTGAAACTGCAGTGATATTCCATTATATTTGTATGCCACGACTTGGTTGATGGCCATCTACTCTCTGGTTCTTTGCCATCACAAGAAGTTCTCCTTCTTGAATTTTGGTATATAAATGAAGCCTTGCTATTTTGTCATTAATCTCCTTGGAGAATATGCCTAACAGTGAGATGTCTGGATCAAAAAGTTTGGACACTTTAGTCAATTTCTTAGCATAATTCCAGAGAGGGAGTCCATTTCTAAACATTCCAACACAGTAAAAGTGTGAAGATTTCTTATTCCTATTATTAAGCAAAACTGGCATGTGTGTGGTTCTTTAAAGTTTGCAAAGTATCTCTATTTTATCTTATTTGAGTTTTGTAACAGCCTTGCGAAGTAGGTACTTCAGGAATTCTTAGCCCCATTTCACAGATGAGAAAACTGAGATTCAGAGAGGCTAGCTGACTTGTCCCTGGTTCTACAGTTAGTAAGTGTCAGAGTCAGTTTTTATGATTCCAAGATTTTCTTGACCACACCTCCCCAGCCAAAAGTGGCCTTTTGCCTTACAAAATTTTCCAGATCCTTATTCATGCTTCTTCTATGTATCTGACCTGGTTCTGTTTCATATTATTTGTAAAATCATGGCCATTAGAGGAAAATAGTGGAAACTGTCTAGCATCCTCCCCCCATTTCCACTGGGGGACCCTCAGGCCCCGAGAGCTTAGGAAACTTGCCCAAGTCTACACAGCTAGTATGAGATATTCGAACCCAGTTTTTTGTCTCTGTATCCAGTGTTCTTTCTACTAGACCTCACCACTAATTCAATTCAACAAACCCATTAAGTTCTGATTATATGCACTGTGCCAGATGCCCCTGGGAAGGACACAAGGTTAGATAAAGCTCTGGTTCTCTCCTTATAAAGCTTACCTAGTATGGTCAGAGCTCACTCACCATGGAAGAGGTTGGCCTTGGATGCAGTTAGCTCTTCCTTCATGGGCCATCTTCAAGCAGCACCAGCAGAAGAATCACTCGTCAGATATATAATAATGGTGATTCCTTTTGGAGTCTGTTGGACAAGGTGGCTGCTGAGGTCTTTTCCTCTCTATCCCCCATCTCTGTGCCTTTGCACTGGCTGCCCCCCCCCCCCATGCTTAGAATGCTCTCACCTCCTTCCCTTAGAATCCCAGCTTCCATCAAGACTCAGCTCAGGTCTCACCTTCTGCAGGAGGCCTCCCCAGCTCCCTCAGGTTGCTAGTCCCTTCCATCCACTCTGTGTGCTATCCTGCAGGTAGCTCCATATTTACCCAGTATTTCTCCCCCTCCTCATTAGAATATAAGCCCTTTGAGGGCAGAAAGTCTTTGAGTGTCCCCAGTTTCTAGGACAGTGCCTGGGACAGTGGGTGGTTAATGAATGCTTTGATTGATCAATGCATCCCAACTATCAGCTTCTGTAATATTCCACATACAAAATAACCACCAGATAGACTCATATATATTAAGTACCTTATAAGATACAAAAAATGCCACATGATGTCAGGGGCACATAGGGACATTCATTTATTTTCTTTTCTTTATTTTAGCAAGACACATTCTATTATCTAAAAATCTCCAAACATGAAAACTCCACAAAAAGAGACAGAGAGGGAAGACAGCAACATGGTAGGAGGATGGGGAGAGGTATTTGCTGGATTCTGGATTAGGAAGAGTATGTTAAAAGCAAGATACAAGAGCCAGCAGGAAGATTACTTCCTGCCTTCTGGGAGTCCAGAAGAATCATAGCACCTATATCAGTTCCCATAGAAACCAAGAAAGGCTAGTGGAATCTTGGTGGTCCTGTTTTCCTGGGGGTTGGGGATGGCAAGAACAGAGCACATTAAAGAACTTTGCACTCGACGAGGTTAGAGTTCAGTCCCACAACCAAAGAGGGCTCTAGCATTTCCAGAGAAATAACATAGATCTTTGGGTATCCAGGAAAAGGTGCTGGTGCTCTTGGGCACCATCTCTGCAGCTCTTATCCAAGGATGCCTAGAAGACTTTGCATCAGTAGTAGCAGTAAAAGATGAGGCAGGGATGTGGAGTTATCATCTTGGCTCTGTCATCCAAGGGGTTAAAAACAAAACAAAATAAACTAAAACTCTCAAGACTGACAGGGGTCACCTGTAACTTCATCTTGAGAGGGAAGGAGGGATAAAAGAACCTCCCTTGCTTTAGGGAGTCATTTGTTGCCTCCCTGCCCCCCTTTCCGGATTCACACATAATTCTTGCTTTGGTATTCAGAAGGACCTTGGGAGCCTCCTGGGGATAGGCAAAAGCAGAGTATCAGGCCACATAATGGCTTGTGCCTCTTGAGCTGCCAGAGGGGCAAGTGCAGCACCCAGTATAAAAAAGCTTGCAGCTGCCTCGCCCATGTAAAGGCTATGCCCAACTCCCTTTTCTGAGCATTGGTCAGCAGGGCATTGTAGAAATTCCTGATGATCCTATGGGCAGTCCAGCACACAGGGATTAGGACCAGAACTGGCGAGATGAGGAAAATGACCACTGAAGTCAGTACTAGCTGGGCTTTTGGTTCCCCGTCTTCTATACACATGGTATTCTTGGCCCCAGCAAGGTAGATCAGCAGGCCCCCCAGAGCCAAAAGCAGAGTGAGGACCACGAGGGCCCTAGATGCTTGGATTTCATGAAGCAGAGCCAACCTGGAATCATACACCTTGCATTGCTTCTGGCCAGTGCTCTGGACCACACAAGCCATCCAGAGGCCTTCCCACACCACTGGGGCCACTACAATGTTATTGCCAATGAAGGCTGTGATCTTCCACATGGGCATGACACAGGACACTAGACCTGATATCTAGCCCAGTACTGAAAGGATGATACCCAGGATCTGAAGGCCAGCAGAAGCCATGGTTGGAAGCTTGGGGAAGACCTGCCTAGGAAATGAATGGGTGCAGCCAAAGATCAGGGTAGAGTAATGGGACATTCATTTCTTACCTTAGACTACGGGCTGCTCCAAGATGGGGACTCTTAATTACCTTTTCTTCCCCAGTACAAGTTATACATTCAATCAACATTTAAGTGCCTACTCTACACCAGGAACCATGCTAAACTTGGAGTTCCCAGAGTTGTTTCAGAAGAGTTGAAGGTGATTTAAGTGGTGGCAGGTACCCTGGATGATTTGGAGGACCTTGCCAGCAAGTGGCAGGAGCAGAGTGTTTTATACAGGCTGGGTTATAAGAGTTACAACAGTGATGATAACTTCAAGGTCCACAGAATGCTTTATGTATTGTATCTCGTTTGCTCATTACAGTGCTCCATGAGGTAGTTTCTGTTATTGTCCCCATTTTACAGATGAGGTTGTAAGTTAAGTGCTTTGCTCAGGGTCATGTAGCTAGTAAAAGGCAGAATTGGAAGCTGGATCATTCTGACTCCAAGGTTAGCACTTTATAGACTGAGATTGTCCTCAGGGTCTGATTGATTCAAAGGATTAGAGGCCAAAAAAAGCCACATTGTTGGGAGATGTATGTTCCTGAAGGATAGTAGAATTTTCATTGCCCTGCCAGATGTCCTTCTGACCCAATGTTTTCATTCTGGCAAATGCAGAGAACCTTGTCTGTTTTTAGTAAATTGCATTTTAATCTTACTGTGAGTACATTTATTTTTATTGAATTTTATGGTTCATGAGTATTGTGGGCCAGGCCTGACTCAAGCCAAATCCAGAATAAAATGAGTCAGTCAGACAGTTCACAAAGATTTGTTAAGCACCTACTATGTTCCAGGTACTATTCTAAACACTGGGGATACAAAGAATAACAAAACACAGCTCCAAGAGTTTATAGTCTAATGGGAGAGACAACATTTAAACAACTATGTGTTGTTGTTGAGTTTTCTTGGCAAAGATACTAGAATGGGTTGCCATTTCCTTCTCCAGCATATTTTACAGATGAGGAAACTAAGGCAGACAGGGTTAAGTGACTTGCCCAGGGTCTGAGTCAGGATTTGAACTCAGGAAGATGAGTCTTCCTGACCAGACCTGGAACTCTATCCACTGAGCCACCCAGCTGCCCAAACAACCAGGTACAAACAAGCTATATAGAGGAGGAATTGGATATGGTTAACAGAAGGCATGTGTCCTCATTAAGGGGGCTCAAAGAAGGTTTCTTGTAGAAGGTAGGGTTTTAGCTGGGACTTGAGGAAGGCAGGAGATGAAGATGAAGAAAGAGAGAATTCCAAGTCTATGGCATAACTGGTGACAGTACAAGATTCAGGAAGGACCCAGCATTGACTCAGGGGGGCAGAAGTAGCTTCCTTCCCTTTTCATTGGCTGTGTCAGTTCATTTCTCAAAAGCCTTTGTCAAGTTTAAATGAACAGGTCCTCTCCCCTCCAGCACTGACCTTTGTACTTAGGTCAGTAGGAAGCTATGTCACTGGTTAATCCCCTGGACCAAGAAATCTCAAGTATGCCTTTGATGCTGTTTGTCCTTTGTTCTTAAAGAGGACCATGACCTCAGGAAGGTGATTCCATGACCTGCAAATGAATTGAATTTGAGTGAGGCAGGGCTGTGCAGAGCCACCAGCCTCACTTTCTCCTATGGAGCCATTTGGGTCCAGTGAAAAGATATAGATCAGGAGGACTGGAGATGGCCCCCATGCCTTCAATACCTTTTATGGAAAAACTAGACTAACCTTTATGGGGAAGATGGTGCTCCTATTACAACAGGTATTTTTCATTGTGTGCTAATTCTAAGCCTGATCTGTTGGATTGGTTTGAGATAAACCTGGTCCAGAACAACCCCTAAGGCACTCTACAGGATACTCTGGGGGATATATGGATGGATGAGATGTTTTTTCTGCTCTTTGGAAGTTTTCAATCTCCTGTGGGGAAATCATGCTCAAAGGTTTCCATGATATAAGTGTCATGTGAAGTACTGGGAGAGAGGTACAAGTGTTGTGCTGGAGGAGCTCAGAGAATGGAGGTGGAAAGAAACAGACAGGTGGAGACAGACAAATGTAAGGAAAGAAGGAAGGGAAGGAGAGAGAAAAAAGAAGAAAGGGAGGGGTTGGGAGGGAGGGAGAGACAGAGAGAAGAAGAAAGGAGGGAGGAAAGAAAAAGAAAGGAAGGAAAATTAAAGTGGTCATATGAGGCTGCTTGGAGAAGGTGGGCTTTGAGCTAGATCTTGAAGAGTGATTAGGAGTCAGGTAGGGCAGAGAGCTGGATCTAAATTTAATTTTCCTTCATCTATGCTTTTCTCCTAACAGGTGCTGTATTTGATGAAGACACTGGAAAAGTACTAGTTGTACAAGATCGAAATAAAGTAAGTAATGCCTTTGTTATTAATGAACTCTTTATTATCAGATTATTCAAGGAAACAAGAAAATAAGCCTTCTATATTTATGTTGCCTAAGATATCACTATCCACAAATCATAGGATGCTAATAAAGAGACATTTTTAAAAGTCAATCAATCAGCAACTAGTTAAATGCTCAGTATGGGCAAAGCACTGCCCTATGATCTAAAAGGAAAATTTGGGGGAGAGATGAAGACGGAAAAGTCCTTCCTTCAATGAGTTTACCTTCCAATGGGGGAAACATCATGTAAATAAACAGGTCTATACGTAGCCCAAACATGGCATTGATGTCCAACTGTCCCCAGGTTCTATCCCAAGGTTGGAACTTCCTATCTCATCCCACCTGCATCTACATTGTCATGTCACAGTGGTATTCCCAAAGTGATAGCCACATAGATACTAATCAACTCTATCAAGGTTCTCCAAGTGACTCATAACTGTAGCACCTGAGTTCTACCTACTGTACTTCCCTATACACACAATCAGTCATAATTACACCATTGATTCTTAAATATGAACCATTTATGAAATGGTAAGACAAAAGCAGGAATAACATTTGCTCAGTAGAAGAGGAAAAATAAAGTATAATAATCCATGAATAAACCTGGGTCATATTGTCCCAAGAATTCAGTATTCTGAGGGAAGAAATGGAAGAAATTATAGAAATCTAGCAGGGAGGAACACAAATAGGGAAATTTGTGCCCAGGAAGGACAATTTGTGACTTTGAATGGCAGGACTTTATGTCCTAGATCTTTCTAGAAAAAATCTGTGCCAAACTGCACTACGCTAAATCATTCTATTGTTTTTTGCTGCCTTTGTGGTCCTCATGTCCCTCCTGCTAAGAATAGCTTCTTTTCTGCTACTCTTAGGTTGTTAAAGCAATGATAAATTCTTTTAACACATTGTCACCCTTGGCAGGGTGCTAAGAAAGTGTCATGCTCTTTCAGTGATTCAAAGTTCCCTTAAGTCAGAGAACTGACAAACTCCTCAAAACTTTTTGAGGGTTCTGAAGTTTGTCCTTTTCAATTTGTTGTTAGTTATAGCTGCCATGTAGCCTTTCTTCAGCTAGTCTTCAAATAGCAAAGGATTCTTCTTTGTCCAATGAACTCTTTGCAAGGTTCATGCCTCTTCTCACAGTAAAACAGATGTAAAACCTATCTTTTGACCCTGTTCTCCCTCTCACCAGAGAAGGCAGTATAAGATAATAAGAACTCCTGAGAGGTTTCACCTCTTTCAGGCTACAGATGATACTAGAAAGGATAAGTCCAGATAGCTCTGGACATGACTCAGCTCTCTTTCAATGAGCCAGTAAACTCTCAGAAAAACAATGCCACTAATTTACATGAAATAATTGTGTGGGCTTGAAAAGGAATAACTCAAGTAATGGGTAGTTTGCTGCTACAGTTCGGCTGTCAATTGTTGTAATAACCTGGTTATATATGTTAACATTGAAAAGGGAAGACAGACTAACTTCAAGGCAAGAGATCCAATTTTTCCTTCCCATGAAGGGAAGGATAAGAAGTAGACAGAAAAATTATTTTTATTTTTATGGTTTGTTTTTATAAGCGTAGCAGGTTCTGGGTTGACATCCCACATGCAGCCTACATGGGTCTGACTGGGGCTTAGTTGAGTCCAGGACTAAAGAAGGCTGAATTTAATTCTTATGTAGTAGAATAGATATCCTGAAGAAAATTAGTGAGTGACTTCGACTATTATCATCTGGGAGTTAAGCGTGGTACACTTTGTGGTACAAGTGAAAACCTCACCAACCTTAATCCTATTCTTCCTGCTACTGGTTCGTTATAAGATACTGTTTTGATAATTCTTCATGTTACATAGAAATGCATAATATTTTATTATTAATTAGTTCTTATCTGTGCTCCAGTTTATAATTAAGCCAAAGAAGCCTCTTTCCCCTTAAGCTTTCACTACTCTTTCTCTCTTAAACTCTTTGGTCTCACAAACTTATATAATATGAATGCTATTTGAATATACGATTGATTAACAGTGTAACAAAAAATACAAAGACATTTAAATATTTCAACATTGTTTGAGTAAAAAAGAAAGATAACAGCTCAAGTCACCACTAACTACAAACAAATGCCAACTTCTGTACAAACACTTGAACCATGGCCTTCTTACTCAGTTCTTTGGGGATGAGTGTACTCTTCAGAATATCTTCTCTACCACATAAGACAGTTAAACTCAGTTCTATTCAGAAAGAGGGCCTGCAAGGCTCCTATCACTGTCTATAGATTGAGAGGGAGAAACGGATCTGAGAAGCTTGGCATTTTTCCAACTTGAGAGAATTTCAGGGTTAGATTATCACTGAAACAACATAACATTTTCTCAGTACCCTGACAAGGATGGCTATGTGTTAAAAGAATTCAGCAGCCCGAAAGTTGCAGAGAACCAGTTATTCTTTGCAGGTGAGATGTGAGGACCAAAAGTTAGCTCTGTTAGAGATTTAAACTCTCAGCAAAGGTCTCTCAGGCCTTTCTGTCTGTGACTCTCATAGTTTCTCCTAGCCATGACACAATTCACTCCAGGTAACCTATAATCTGTCTCTCCCCAATATTCTATTTCTTTATAAAAGACACAGTTATAATATCCATTGTCTCTATAGGAGATGCTAGTGAAGCTGGTGTTAAGTAAAAATACAATTAATGGCTAGATACAGGTTCTAAGACAAGAACATTTTGAGAGTAAATATAGACTTTCACTGAAAAATAGCTACACAACACTTACTATATTAGATTACCTATTTACTGGGAAAGATTTTAGGGTTTGTTGTGGTTTTATTTTGATTATAATTCTCTTATGGTGCTCCATGGCATGCACATGACTTTGGCCTCTTAAAGGCTATGTCAACACAACAGAAGTTGTGGCAGGTATCACAAAGCTGAGAAGGCTTCAGGGACAACCTGGTGATAGATGATGTGTTTATTTGAGGATCACAAAAAAAAGCTTATCACCAGAAGATTAACCATAAGCCATCTATTGAACTCTGCCTTGGTTGAAGGAATACTCAGATGGAAGTAACCACAGGTTTTTGAATTGTCAAAATACCATCAATAGATTTGAAAGTTTTTTCATTCTTAGGAAATTTCCCAACATCATCTCTTGTTGTTCTAAGCCTTTCTCACTTCCCCATAATAAATACAACACCATTACCACACCTATTATGGTGGAAAGGCAGGATTATTTTCAAGCCACAGATGAGAGATTTAGGACATATTCCAATACAGATTAGTAAAACTCCAGGGCTATGAGCCTGTTTATCTTGGCAGTTCCATGAACAGAAATAATAATGTTAGAAGGGGGAAGATGATTTGGTTTGGGATTTGCCAAGTTTGAGGCCAGAGTAAGACATCCATATAGAAAAATCTAAATATTTGCCCTCCTTTGTATAGTCATTATATAGCCTTGGAGGTGTTTTATCTGTATCAAAGTTCATATAGTTGTAATATTTTGTAATCTGTAATATTAAGAATAAAGACTAGGCCAGTGATTTCTTTGATATAGGGAACTCCCAAGTAAGGAAGCTATTTCTGTTGAGGTGGGGTCTGTACCTTTCTACCACTTACAATCTCAGAGACTTGTCTAAGGCACTGAGTCCTCCCTAACCTTAGTCCTTTGCTTTGGAGATGACCCCTAGTCTATCCTGTGTGTATCTTGTTTGTTCACAAGTCCCAAATGAAATCCCACAGTCTATGGGAAGTCTTTCCCAAACCCTTCGTAATTCCAGTGCTTCTCCTCTCTTAATTATTTCCCATTTATCAGGATAAAAATAAAAATACTTAGCTTACTTTTACGTATTTGTTTACTTAGTGTCTCGAAGTTAGACTGTGAGCTCACTGAGGGCAGGGGCTATCTTTTGCCTCTTTTTTATCCCCAGTGCTTGGCACAGTGACTGGCATTTAATAACTGCTTATTGGCTGTTAACTACATGGTTGTTCATGTTGTATCCCCATTAGATTGTGAGCCCTTGAGATCAGGGACTGTTTTTGCCCTTTTTTGTATCTCCAGTGTTTGGCATTCTACCTGTCGCACAGTAGAGACACTTACTAAATTTGTGCCTGACCTGTAGGAGAGCCTTCCAAGCTTATCTTGGTCTGATCAGCCACCGTTGGACCCCATTTTGTTCTTCTTGGAGAGTGAAATACAGTAACCAAGAGACACACCTTAAATGCTAGTTGACTGATTTTCCCAGGGTTACACAGCCAGTATATTTCAGAAGCAAGGACTAAACTCAAGGCCCCCCAGTTTCAAGGCCAGTTACTATATACCCCAGGCTTTGTTCTGCTACTGCACTTTTTATTGATTCACTTAGTCAGCAAACATGTATTATCCAACTATGGTATACAAAGCACAGTCCCATACTATAAGATAAAACACATGAGAAAGGATTTGGGTCTCATTGAAGAATGAAGAATACCATCTTGGACCACTTTGATTCTTCTTAGTGAAATACTGGGTTAATTTGCATGTCCCTGGGGAGCTATGGGAAATCAAAAAAAGTCACTCATCCCAAGCCAAATATCAGACTGGCCTGAGGCAGCAATTGCTGGAGAATGCAAAGTAGTCAGAAAGGACAACTTGACCTATGGGCTCCAGTTGATCGGGCTCCAGTTGATCTCACGCTGCGGGGTTTGCTCCCTAGGCTGTGGACTCCCACTGATGAGCTCTATCCACTCCCCTCAGGAAAGTAACTGTGTGGCAGCTATAATTCAGGGTATGTCCTACCAAGTATTGCTATTACTCTTTTTCCAGGCTTCACCCTGCAAAACGTGGAACAGAAATTGGCAGCTGGGAATTAAAAACCCACGATAAGTGAGATAAAAAGAATACCTTGCTGTCTTCAAACCACCTGGCCTGGATGTGTTATAGTATAGATTACTGAGAGAGCTTGCAGTTGTAATGCTATATGCAATCAGTAATCTATAAGCAGGATCAAGGGTGGATGAATATCCCAATTTTTTTTAAAAAACGAAGAGAAAGAAGGTGAACTCTAGGGAACTTGACACTTATTCCTGTAAAATTCTGTAATGAATTATTAAAGGTTTGTGTCATGCCCAGGAACCCATAACCAGGCAACCCACAAAGTCCACAAAGGATGAGGGGGTTGGGGTGGGATGAAAGTGATCAAGCTTAGATTCATTAAGAATAACTCATGGTGGGATATAACCTCATTTCCTTTCCTGATAAATTTCCTAAACTGGTAGTTGAGGAAAATATAAACATAATACACCCAGGCTCCAGCAAGACATTTAACAAAGTATCTTTTGAACACCTCATAGACAAGATGGTGAAATGTAGACAGGCTCTTAGCATACTGGGGAGGGATGGCATCAGTTGAAAGCTACCAAAAAGAACTATAAGGAATGGATCAGTGTCAACTTGGAGGGACTCCTCGAAAGTCCTTCAAGTCAACAAGCATTTGTGAAGAATATGCCAGTTACCACCAATGTGACTTTGAGCAAGCCATTTAACTTCTCTGGTCCTTACTTTCCTCACCTCTGAAATGGAGCAGCTGGACTGAAAGACACCTAAGGTCCCTTCCATTTTAAAGTCTATAACCCTATGAATTTCTTTTTTTTTTTTAATTTTTTTAATTAATTTATTAGTTTAGTTTCAGTTAACAAGATTCAATTCCATAGTTCCTTGATTTTCAAATTTCCTTTACTTCCCTCCCCTCTCCCCTCATGACAGCATATAGTACAGTATAGGGTCTGCAAATGCATTCATATTAAACATTATTCCAATTACAAAGGCATATTGTACTAGGTGGGATGAAAGATGGCAAGGAAGAAATAAAACCAAACAATGAAAAGAACAAGATCATTTAGTTTGCTTCCATCAGGATTCAGGCTCAGTTCTTTCTAGTTATCTCTCTGGATGGCGCATTTCTCACTTTCTTGAGTCATTCGGGATTAACTTATATCACTGCATTGCTGAAAAGAGTCCAGTCTGTCATAGTTGGTCATCACAGATATGGTATGTCTGTGATTGTATACAAATTTCTTCTGGTTCTACTCTTCTCGCTCAGCATCAGTTTGTATAAGTCTCTCCAGGTAATTATGAAATCTGTCATCTCCTTGTTTCTTATAGCACAATAAAATTACATTACATTCATATACCACAACTTGTTTAGCCATTCCCCAATTGATGGGCACCCCTTTAGTTTCCAATTCTTTGCAACCACAAAAAGGGCTGCTAAAAATATTTTTGTACATATGGGTCTTCCTCCCACTTCTATGATCTCTTTGGGATATAACCCTAGAAGTGCTGTGGCTGGGTCAAAGGGTATGAAATTATTTATAATCCTTTGGGCATAATTCCAGATTGCTCTCCAGAATGGTTAGATAAGTTCACAACTCCACCAGCAATGTATTAGTGTTCCAATTTGTCCACATCCTCTCCAGCATTTGTCACTTTCTTGTTTTGTCATCTTAGCCAGTCTGACTGGAGAGATGTGGTATCTCAGAGTTGTTTTGATTTGCATTTCTCTAATTAATAGTGATTTAGAGCATTTCTTCATATGCTTATAGATATCTTTAATTTCTTTCTCTGAAAACTTCCTATTCATATCCTTTGACCATTTCTCAATTGGGGAATGACTTGTATTCATATAGATTTGGCTCAATTCTCTATAAATTTTAGAAATGAGTCCTTTATCAGAGACACAAGTTGCAAAAATTCTTTCCCAATTTCCCACCTCCCTCTTGATCTTGGTTACATTGGCTTTGTTTGTGCAGAAGCTTTTCAATTTAATGTAATCAAAATTATCCATTTTGCATTTTATAATGCTCTCTAATTCTTGTTTGGTCCTAAAATCTTCCCCTCTCCACAGATCTGTCAGGTAAACTGTTCCTTGCTTTCCCAAATTGCTTACAGTATCATCCTTTACACCTAGATCATGCACCCATTTAGACTTGATTTTGGTATATGGTGTTAGATAGTGATCTATGCTCACTTTCTGCCATACTGTATTCCAGTTTTCCCAGCAGTTTTTTGTCAAATAGTGCATTCTTATCCCAAAAACTGGTGTCTTTGGGTTTATCGAACAATAGATTACTATATTCATTAACTGCTGGATCTCCTGCACCTAATCTTTTCCATTGATCCACTACTCTACACCTCTGCCAGTACCAAGCAGTTTTGATGACTGCTGCTGTATAATACAGTTTAAGATCTGGCATAGCTAGTCCACCTTCCCTAGCATTTCTTTTCATTAATTCCCTTGATATTCTAGACCGTTTGTTTTTCCAAATAAATTTTGTTATTATTTTGTCTAACTCTACAAAGTAGTTTTTTGGTAAATTGATTGGTATGGCACTAAATATATAGTTTAGTTTGGGTAAAATTGTCATTTGTATTATATTAGCTCGACCTAGCCACGAGCAATTGATATTTTTCCAACTATTTAGATCTGCTTTTATTTGTGTGAGAAGTGTTTTGTAGTTGTGATCATATAGATTCTGGGTTTGTTTTGGCAAGTAGATTCCCAAATATTTTATAATGTCTACAGTGACTTTAAATGGGGTTTCTCTTTCTATCTCTTGCTGTTGAGTTTTATTAGAGATGTACAGGAATGCTGAGGATTTATGTGGGTTTATTTTATATCCTGCAACTTTGCCAAATTTATTTATTGTCTCGAGTAGTTTTTTACTTGATTCTCTAGGATTCTCTAAGTATATCATCATATCATCTGCAAAGAGTGATAGCTTGGTCACTTCTTTGCCTAATTTGATTCCTTTGATTTCTTTTTCTTCTCTAATTGCTACTGCTAGTGTTTCTAGTACCAGATTGAATAAGAGGGGTGATAGTAGACACCCTTGTTTCACTCCTGATCTTATTGGAAAGGCTTCTAGTTTATCCCCATTGCATATAATACTTGCTGATGGTTTTAAATAGATGCTAGCAACTATTTTAAGGAAGGCTCCATTTATTCCTATACTTTCTAGTGTTTTTAATAGGAATGGATGTTGTACTTTGTCAAAAGCCTTTTCTGCATCTATTGAGATGATCATGTGGTTTCTGCTAGTTTTATTGTTGATATGCTCAATTATACTGATGGTTTTCCTAATATTAAACCATCCTTGCATTCCTGGAATGAATCCTGCCTGATCAGGGTGTATTATTTTTGTGACAAGTTGTTGGAGTCTTTTGGCTAATATTTTATTTAGAATTTTTGTGTCTAAATTCATGAGGGAGATTGGTCTATAATTTTCTTTCTCTGTTTTATCTCTTCCTGATTTAGGAATCAGTACCATATTTGTGTGATAAAAAGAGTTTGGTAGGACTCCTTCTTCACTAATTTTCCCAAATAGTTTGTAGAGTATTGGAATCAATTGTTCTTTAAATGTTTGATAGAATTCACTAGTGAACCCATCTGGCCCTGGAAATTTTTTTCCTAGGGAGTTCATTGATGGCTTGTTTGATTTTTTTTTTCTGAGATGGGGTTATTTAGGTAATTCACTTCCTCTTCAGTTAATCTGGGCAATTTGTGATTTTGTAAATATTCATCCATTTCACTAAGACTGTCATATTTATGTGCATACAATTGGGAAAAATAATTCCTCATTATTATTTTGATTTCCTCTTCATTAGAGGTAGATTCCCCCTTTTTATTTTTGATACTCATAATTTGGTTTTCTTCTTTCTTTTTTTTTATCATATTGACTAAGGGTCTATCAATTTTGTTGATTTTTTCATAAAACCAGCTCTTAGTTTTATTTATTAATTCAATAGTTTTCTTAATTTCAATTTTATTAATCTCTCCCTTGGTTTTCAATATTTCTAATTTAGTACGAAATTGGGGATTTTCAATTTGTTCTTTTTCTAGCTTTTTCAATTGCATGTCCAATTCATTGACTTCCCTTCTCTCTGCTTTAATTAAGTATGTACTCAGGGATATAAAACTTCCCCTGAGAACTGCCTTTAGTGCATCCCACAAATTTTGGTATGTTGTCTCATTATCATCATTCTCTTGAATGAAATTATTGATTGTTTCTATAATTTCTTGTTTGACCCACCAATTTTTTAGGATTAAATTGTTTAATTTCCAATTAGTTTTTAGTCTATCTTTCCATGGCCCTTTAGTGCATATAATTTTTATTGCATCATGATCTAAGAATGATGCACTTACTATTTCTGCCTTTCTGCACTGGATTGTGAGGTTTTTATGCCCTAGTACATGGTCTGTTTTTGAGTATGTACCATGCACTGCTGAAAAGAAAGTAAATTCCTTTTTATCCCCATTCAGTTTTCTCCAGAGATCCATCATATCTAGTCTCTCTAAGATTCTATTCACCTCCTTAACTTCTTTCTTGTTTATTTTGAGGTTAGATTTATCGAGTTCAGAGAGGGGAAGATTAAGGTCCCCCACTAGTATAGTTTTGCTATCTATTTCTTCCTCTAATTCCTTTAACTTCTCCTCTAGGAATTTGGATGCTATACCACTTGGTGCATATATATTAAGTAGTGATATTGCTTCATTCTCAGTGGTGCCTTTTAGTAGGATATAGTTTCCTTCCTTATCTCTTTTAATTAGATCTATTTTTGCTTTTGCTTTATCTGAGATAAGTATTGCTACCCTTGCTTTTTTTACTTTAGCTGAGGTATAATAAATTTTACTCCAACCTTTTACCTTTACCCTGTGGGTATCCCTTTGTTTCAAATGTGTTTCTTGTGGACAGCATATTGTAGGATTATGGTTTTTAATCCATTCTGCTATCCGCCTCTGTTTTATGGGAGAGTTCATCCCATTCACATTCACAGTAATGATGACTATCTGTCTCTTCCCCTCCATCCTATTCCCTCCCCTGTTTATGTTTTTGTTTCTTCCTTCTCCCACTCCTTGAAGTTTTCCCTTTTGACTGCCCCCTCCCTTAGTGTTCCCACCCAGTGACCCCCCTTCTTAACCTACCCTCTCCCCTTACTACTATTTCCCTCCCTTCTAATCCCTCCCTATAGTCTCCTCCTTTTCACCCCCCCCCTTGCCCTCCCACTATCTATAGGACACAATAAATTTTTATACTTATCAGAGTAAATTCCTCCCCATTTGATTCCAAACCAATGAGAGTAAATTTCAAAACAGTGCTCCTCTCCCTCCCTCCTTTTCCTCTATTTAATGAATTTATGTGTCTATTCACGTTAGAATCTTAAACTTCACTGATTAATTTGATCCCTCTTTGAACCAGAACCAGTGAGAATAGTGTTTATATGATGTTCTTCTCCCTCTTTCTTTCCCCTCTTCTATAGTATGTTTTGATGCCTCTTCAGATGGCATATTTTACCTTTTCCTAGCTCATCCTTTCCTTTTTCCCATTACAGAACCTTTGATCCCCTTAATAGTCTTTTTTTTTTAGACTCCATGTTAGTGCATTCATACCCACACCCTCTAAGTATAACCCTTTTGAAGGTCATGATAGTCATAAAGATTTTGAATACTGACAGTTATCAGCTCCACATATAGGGGTGTGAACATTTTGCTCTTGTTGCATCCCAAGTAATGAGCATGTGTTTGTGGGTGTGGGTGTGTGCACTTCTGCATGTGTGAGTCTATGTTATCCTTGTTTACCTTTTTATGTCCTTCTGGAGTCTTGTAATTGGAGATCAAATTTTCCATTGAGCTCTGGCTTTTTCATCAGGAAAGTCTTGAAGTCCCTTACTTCATTAAACGTCCATCTCCTTGCCTGAAAGATTATGCTCAGTTTTGCCAGGTAGTTAATCCTTGGTTGTAGTCCTAGCTCTCTTGCCCTACTAAATATCAAATTCCAGTCCCTCCACTCTTTTAATGTAGAAGCTGCTAGGTCCTGTGTGATCCTAACTGTAGTTCCTTGATATTTGAATTGTTTCTTTTTGGCTGCTTGTAGAATTTTTTCTTTAATCTTGTAATTCTGGAATTTGGCTACTATATTTCTTGGAGTTTTCAGTTTGGGATCTCTTTCGGGAGGAGTCTGGTGAATTCTGTCGATAGTTATTTTATCTTCTGATTCCAGGACCTCAGGACAGTTTTGTTTGACAATCTCTTGGAGGATGTTGTCTAGGCTGCTTTTTTCATCATGGCTTTCTGGTAGACCAATAATTCTTAAGTTGTCTCTCCTGGATCTGTTCTCTAGGTCAGTTATTTTTCCAGTGAGATATTTTACTTTTTCTTCCAATTTTTCGATCGTTTTGTTTTTTTTGATTGACTCCTGCTGCATCATAGAGTTCTGAGTTTCAGTTTGATTGTATCTAATTTTTAGTGAATTATGGTCTTCAGTTAGTTTTTGAAGTTCCTTTTTTTGGGAGGTAGTTTCTTTTTCCAAGTTGGTCACTGCCTCCCTGATTTGGTCTTTAAAATTTTTCTTAAGCTCCTCCAGGAATGCTATTTGGGCTTGAGACCAGATCATGTTTCCTTCTGTGGTCTCTGGTGTGGGCAAAGAGTCTATATTGTCCTGTGTGTTTTGTTGTTCTTGCCCTGCATAGTATGCTCGAATAGACTTTCTTGCCTTCCCCTTCTCCTTTTCAGCTTCCTTCCTTCCCATTGTGACTTCCTGTTTCTTAGTGTCTCAGGCTATGAGTTTGGGGCCTGATCCTTGACTTTGAATACCTCTGGGTGGCTAGTTTATGGCTAAGTCAGGGAAGTCAGTGAGGAATGTAGATGTGTAGGTGGGGATGAGTCTGACCTCTTCAGATTTCTGCCTCCATAGCCCTGGGCTATAAGTAGGCTTTTGTTGGTGAGGAGAGGTGGGGCTTGTTGGGACCCCTCCCTCTCTTCTCTTCAGATTCCTGGCTTTCTCAGTTACACCCCTTCTTGGAGATTCTCAAGCCTGAGGCTATTTCCATTAACTTGGGATTTCAATCTGGGTGGGAGACTTATCTTTGGGTTTTCTGCTTCATGAAGGAGGGATGGGAGGATCTGAGCAGCTAGAATTTACTTTGCCATTCCAGCCCCTGTATTATACAGGCAGGCAGTTTCTAAACTTCCAGGCTGGGGGCTGAATGCAGCCTGAGAAGCCACTCTCTCCACTGGGGGCCCGACTCTCCTACCTGGCTCCAATGATCCGTTCCCTCTGCGAGATGACTGTGATTCGTCCTTGGTAAGTCTGCAGGCTGGGGCTTTTTCTCTCTCTGGTGTAGTCTGCTTGTCTGCTCTTAGGTCTGAGCTGTGCAGACCCTACGCGCTCTGCGCTCGACCAGTCCGGACACACTGGGCAACCTCCTGGGCTGGACTCTGCCACTCTCTGTCTTCCAGTGGGCTCTGTCACTCAACCCTATGCATTTCAACTCTTTATCAGGAAAAACTTCCTAATTAGATCTGTACAGACATGAACTAGGCTGCCTACACATGTAATGAACTTCCTGGTCCTGCAGGTCTCCTGGTAGCAGATGTGAAGTTGAAGATGATGATGATGATGATGATGGTGATGATGGTGATGATGATGATGATGATGATAAAGACAATGATGGTGATGAGGATGATGGTGATGATGATGAAGATGATGATAGCATTAATATAATGCTTCATGAATTACAAAATGACCACTTGTTGGTGATGCTATAGAGGGGATCCTACTTCAGATGGAGATTCAACTTTAGAGTTTTGGGGGACTCTATAGTCTAAACAAGAGGGAGCTACATGGTTCAAAGGCTAGAGCACTGGGTTTAGAGTCAGTAAGACCTGAGTTCAAATCTGCCCTCAGATACTTGCTAGCTGTGTGATCCTAAGCAAGTAACTTAACCCTATTTGCCTCATATGAATGAAATGGAGAAGGAAATGGCAAATCATTCCAGTATCTTTGCCAAGAAAACTCTATGGACAATATTGGTATGCTTCAGTCCATAGAGTCACAAAGGGCCAGACACAATTAAACAACTGAATGACAATAAGTCTAAACAAACTGGCAAAATTCAGACCCAGGGAAGGGAAAAGGATTGCAGTAATTGCACACTAGCCAACATATCTCTCAGATGAATATAGAATTTCCTGAAACTTAAAAAAGTATTTGAAACAGAGAACTACTCTGCTATCACATTAGGAAGTGAAGGAAATTCAAACACCTGAAGAGTTTTGTTGCCTGGAATAATTTGAGACATATGTATATACTTCATTAGGAAAATAATAACTCTCTCAATCTTTTTTTATGAAGTGAAAATTATATAACTATTTCTCTTTATTTTTTTTCATCACAAACAAATTTATTCAGTAATATTTTCTGTGTGACACTCTAGTATGCGTTTCAAGAATGGATATGATATGAACATTAGACATTTCCTGCTAGAAGTTTCCACCTATAATGAAATAGTTCTTCCCTAACTATTTTTTTTTTGTTTTAAGAAATGCTTTATTAACTTCAGGTTTACATCATTCATTTCCGCCAGATTTTGAGTTACAATTTTTTCCCCATTTTCCCCCTACCCACCACCCCAGAATAGCAGTCCCACAAGATATCCCCTCATCCAATCTGCTCTCTTCCATATCTTCTCCCAAACTCCCTTTGACTTTACCATTAGGGCAAGGTGAATCTCTGTGCCCCAATGCCTGCATAGCTTATCTGCCAATTACATGCAAAATAATATTAATAATAATATATATATGTATATATATATATATATATTTGAAACATTTAATTTTAAAACTTCGATTTTCAGATCCATTCCCTTCCTCCCTTGTCACCCACTCCCTCTGAGAAGATAAGCAATTCAGTATGTGTTATACATGTATATCTATGCAAAACATTACCATAGTAGATATATTGTAAAAGACTGCTTATATTTCCCTCCCACCTATCTCACCTCCCACCTGGTCCATTCCCTACTTTGATCCTGTCCCTCTTTGATAGTGGGTACTTCCAATCTCCCCTCCCCCCAGAATGCCCTCCCCTCCATCATCCCCCCTCTCATCCCCCTTTCCCCTACTCAGGAGAGTGAGTGAGGGTAAGATATTCCATTTAGTATGTATGTGATTCTCTCCTTGAGCCAACTTCAATGAGAATATGCTTTTGCCTTTTTGCCTTCCTGTTCTTCCCCTCCCCTGCAACTACTTCCCCTTGCCTCTTCTACATGAGATAGTTTACCCTATCCTGTCTCTCCCCATCTCCTCTTGCCACTTTCCTCTCTCACCTCTTAACTTCACCCCTTAAGTATCATCCCTTCCCACCAAATTCAACCTGTGCCCTCTATCCATGTATACCTGTAAACATATGCCCATATACCCTTCTTCAATTATTTTCATAATAAGAAAGGTTTCATCAGTCACAGTTATTGTTTTTCCATGTAGGAATGTAAATAGTTCAACTTTGATAAGTTCCTTTTGATTTCTTTTCCCTGATTACCTTCTCAAGCATCTCTTGCTTCTTGTGTCTGAATGTCAAATTTTCTATTTAACTCTGTTTTTTTCCTCAAGAATGCTTGAAAGTCCTCTATTCCACTGAATGACCATATTTTCCCCTGAAACAAAATACTCAGTTTTGCTGGGTAGGTGACCCTTGGGTTCATTCTCAGCTCTTTTGCCCTCTGGAATATCATATTCCATGCCCTTCTATCCCTCAGTGTAGAAGCTGCCAGGTCCTGTGCTATTCTGATTGTGTTTCCACAATATTGAAATTGTTTCTTCCTGGCTGCTTGTAGTATTTTCTCCTTGATCTGGGGATTCTGGAAACTGGCTATAATATTCTTAGGAGTTTTCTTTTTGGGATCTTTTTCAGGAGGTGATTGGTGGATTCTTTCAACCTCTATTTCCCCCTCTGTGTCTAAAACATCAGGGTAATTTTCCTTGAGAATTTCTTGAAGGATGATTTCTAGGTTCTTTCTTTGATTCTGGCTTTCAGGTAGTCCAGTAATTTTTAAATTTTCTCTCCTGGATCTATTTACCAGGTCAGTGGTTTTTCCCATGAGATATTTCACATTGTCTTCTATTCTTTCATTTGTTTGGATCTGTTTAACAGCATCTTGATTTCTCATAAAGTCACTAGCTTCCATTGCTCCAGTCTAACTCTGAAGGAATGAATCTCCTCAGTGAGCTTTTGAGATTCTTTTTCCATCTGGCAAATTTGACTTTTTAAGGCATTCTTCTCCTCATTGTCCTTTTGAACCTCTTTTGCCATTTGAGTTAGTCTATTTTTAAGGTGTTATTTTCCTCAGTCAGGCTGTTGACCCTCATTTCATACTTTTCCTGCATCCTTCTCATTTCTCTTCCAAATTTTTCCTCCACTTCTCTTATTTGGTTTTTCAAATCCTTCTTAAGGTCCTCTATGGCCTGTAACCTCCTCATATTTTCATGTGGGGCTTTTGGAGCAGGATTTCTGACCTCACATTCCTCCTCCTGTTCCATGCTTTGATCCTCTTTGTCCCCAATATAGGAGTCTAATGTTGAATTTTTCTGTTTGATTTGTTTCCTTTGCCTAGGCAAATTGCCACTTAATTACTTGACTTTTGGGCTTTTTGCCACAGTAGGACTCTGCCACCAGACAGGGGAGCTTCCGTCCCAAACATTGGGGTCTTCACAACTTCCGGAGGTATTAGTTGGGTGGCCTCTGTGAAGCCTCCATATGCTCTGGCAAGCTAGATACCCACCCAAGACCTCCACCCCAGACCACAATCCAGATCCAGGGAGGTTAAAGCAAGAGCGATTACCGCCCCCCCCCCAAGACTGATCGCTAGATCCCCCTACAGTCCACAGGCCAGGAGCTGAAGCTGCAACTGAAGCTGCAAATGGCTTCTGTGCCGTGTCCCCTCAGCTGCTTCTCATCCCCAAGGGAAGAAGCTTGATGTGTTCCCCAAATACTGGTCCCAAAGTCCATAGGGCACTAGCCTCTCACTTTGTCCTAGGTAGTTAATAATTCTGGGATCACCACAGCTGCTGGTGTTCTGGGGTCCCTCCAGCCGGCTGCTGGCCTGGTCACCCTGGGGCTAAAACCGAGGCTCACTCAGGCCTGGGCTCGGCTCCTAGAGCACTGCACTGTCAGCCCCCAGAGTGCTTCGCTGGCCACTCCCTGATGGGCTGCTGGGCTGTCCTCAGCAGGAGGTTAGCTTCTCTGTGTCATTCTATGGGTGCTGGAGCTCCAGAAGTTGTTCAGAGTCCCCTTTTACATGATTTTGAAGTGGTATGGGGGAGAGCACCTTGGAAGTGCTGTTTCTACTCCGCCATCTTGGCCCCGCCCCTAACTCTATCAATCTTGAACATTTGAACATTCATTGTTCAAATTCATTGTCAGAAATGCTACACTGTACCCAGTATCTGGGATTAACTTTTTAAAAGACCTTTCAGAAGGACCAAGACCATGAACTGACATACCTTTTTTTTGTAATTTTATGATAATTTACCACAGTTTCTCCCATCTGGACAAATGTACTTTAAATACCAACAACTACAATTATTATCATTTTATTATGAAAGAAAAATTTTCATTCTTTGATCTCAATTTTCTGTGCCTTGAGTTTTTTTGGGTTTTTTTCCCCCAACTGTATACTTATATAGCTTGGTCCTTTGAGGTAGCCTTCAATTCTGGTCCTAAGTATTCTTAATCCTTTTTGTGACATGGAACCCTTCAGTAAACTGGTGAACACTATATAGACCCTTTCTCAGAATAATGTTTTTAAGTATATAAAATAAAGTACATGGAATCACAAAGGAACCAATTGTGTTGAAATGCACATGTACAAATACATGTATGTATATATAAATATGTATGTATATATACATATATGTACTTACATATACTTGTATGTATATGTGTGATGTGCACCATATCCATATATATTTATATATTCAGTTTCCCAAAAGTCATAGTGCAAATTAAACTATTAAATTTTTAGATTAAACTATACATAAATAAACCATACATACATATATTTATATATATTTACAAATATCACACTAAGACTCAAAATACCATGAATATATAGATACATACATATATGTGTGTTTGTATGTGTATATGTACACTATATATATATATGCACACTCATACATTTATATCCTCACAGTATCTCAAAATTCATAGCACACATTAAACTATTAGAGCTTATAAAATATCATATATGTATACATATATAAGCTAGAATTTATGTTGTGCTTGAAAATTTACAAAGTGCTTTATAAATGTTATAGAAATTATAGAGATTTGTAGTTTCCTATCCAGTCCTTTTTCTGTTCCTCTCTGTAGTGTTCATGTTCATTGATGTTTATCAGGTTCATAATAATAAAAAGGAAATTTATAAGAGTAATCTCATGGAGTACTTTTTACAGAATGACAAATTGAGTTGTTTTTTTCACATGTATTTGCATGTTTGTCTGTCTCATAATATAAATTATCTATATAAAATTCCTTGTTGAAGTAAGACAGGGTGTTAGTCTGCTTAGTATGGGTATTTTGTTCTGTTTTAAAGAAGAATCTAGACCTTTGAGGTTTAAAAATAGCCACCCTGCCTGGGAAATGACTTTGTCAGATGTCATTTCACTGGGGAGTTTAGCAGAGACAGGCCGCCCAAAGAGGGGCCACCTTGCTGCCACAACTGTTTCCATTCTAGCCAGACTCCCTGGGTAGATCAGCCAGCCAAGAATTTATGTCATTACACCTTTAGCAAAACATGGACATTCACATAAAATAAACCTGTGTCTAAATCATGTCTTGAAAGAGTGACTCAAGTCAGAAGGAAATTCCCCAGTGGCCAGGATAGACCTGTCTCACTCTAGACCAAGATGGCTCCATGTCGAGCTAATGCAGCTCATAAAAGCATTATAGATTTAGCGGAGGAAAGAAGCCCAGAGGTCATCTAGTCCAGTTCTCTCACTTTGCAAGTGAGGAAACTGAGGACCAAGGAAGGAAATGACTCAACCAAGGTCCCACAGGGACTACATGGCAAAGCTGGGATTTGGACCTAGTTGACCTCTCTTTAAATCTAGGGGCATCCTCTTTTGTCTTGGAAGATATATGAAAACAGCTGAGGCCATTGAGCCTGAGACACAGTTGTAGACATGACAAATCTCTAGGGCTAAGGTTCACTTGGCATTACTAGTGCTTGAAAGCAACCTGCAAAATGGATGAAACACTACTTTTTTGAATGACCAACACAGTCAGAGGTTCTGTTCAGCACATTTTCTGGCCCTGTTCCCTAATTCATTAAACACTCTCAAATATTTTGTGTGGAAGGCCTTGGTATAATGGATAGAAAGCTAGATTCAAAGTCTGGAAAATCTGGGCCTACAGAATTTCAAAAATGAAGTGATTTGAAAGCATCCACTCTTTACCTCTCATTTTCCATATCTCCTGTCTCCATTAACTCTTGGCCACAAGTCTTCAGCTGCCAATGCCAAGCCTGGTTTTAGCTTCTAGGGAAAGAGTTATCTGGTGGAGTTAGGAGAGAGGAAGAGACACAGTACAAATTATAGATCATTCCTTTATCCTTTCTAAGAATCTCTAACATGACTAAGGCTGATTTACTTTCAGAACTTCAAGGAATATTACCCTAGAGTCTGGGTTCAAATCCTGAGTATATCTGATACTATCCATGTGACTTTGGTCAAATCCCTTAACCTCCATGGACCTCAGTTTCCTCATTTGTGAAATGAGGTGTTGTACATGATGGCCTCCAAGGCTGCTTCTCACTCTAGATCTTAAGTCCTTTGGGTTCTGTGATAATTATACAATGAATATGGCAAGGTTAATGTTTACTTGTGGCAGAAAGTTAGAATCCTTAATCCCTGTCCTCTATTTTCCTGATATTATGAGATGTAGATGACTAATAAACACTGGCCTCAAGTGCTGCCTTTTCCTGAGAACTAAGCAAATTTCACTTTCACTACCATTATTTATCCACTGCCATCCACTGATTCCTGTCTTCCTTCCATCATCTCACTTCTATCTATCTTCCATAGGGATTAACAAGTGGAAAATATATGAAAGGGAATGGCCAAATCTAGTGGTATCAAACTCGAATAGTGTGTATGTGTGTGTGTGTGTGTGTGTGTGTGTGTGTGTGTGTGTGTGTGTGTGTGTGTGGTGGGGGGGAGGGGGGAACTAAACCTTAGTAAGGATCTGCATATTGACTTAAAAGCTACAGATTAACATCATCTATGCTCCATTGCATTTTTATTTTGTCAAATATTTCCAATTTATATATTTTAAAAATATTTATTTTTGCTTTTTGCTTTTTGGAGGGGGAAAGGTAGGGCAATTGGGGTTAAGTGACTTGCCCAAGGTTACAAGGCTAGTTTTGTCTTAAGCATTTGAGGCCCAATTTGAACTCAGGTCCTCCTGACTCCTGGGCTGGTTCTCTATTCACTGCGCCACCTAGCCACCCCTTTTTCAATTTTTTAAAAAATTTCCAAATTATATTTTAATCTGATTCTGGAGACACTGATTGACACTTCTGCTTTAGCCCATTCACCATTATTTGCTGCTATGAGGAAATTGCCCTTAAGATTTTTCCACTTTTCTTCAATGTTGTTTTCAGAAGTTACATTTTAGAGGAAAGACCAGGCTCTTTATCTGAAACAGCCTATAAGTGACCAGTTGATTGACTAATTGACCCGTGTTCAAGCCCAGAGGTGTTTGACTCCAAAATGGTCTGGCAACTAGCACTTACTAGGCTACTATGTGCCAGGTACTGTGCTAAGTGTGATTCAAGTCTAGTTATAAGACCAAGTTTAATTTAATCAGTAATTGATGAAGATTAGTTACAGATACCAAATTTTACTTTAAAGAGCTGGCTTTTTAGCATACTTGTAAAAAATAAACTTTAATTCTAGTATATTTGAATATTTAAGTTCATGTAGGCATGTAAGACCTCTAGATGTCCCAGGAGATATGGAGCCAGGAAGACCTGAATTCAAATCCATCCCCAGGCACTCACTAGCTGTGTGACCTTAGGCAAGTCATTTCACCTGTTTGCCTCAGTCTCCTCAACTATAAGATGGGGATAATAATAGTACCTACATCTCAGGCTACTGTGAGGATCAAATGAAAAATTATCATAAAACTTAGCACACTCCCTGGCATGTAGTAAGCTCTATGGAAATACTAGCCAAGATTATTCATATATTTTAATGGTTATGGTAGGAAAGCATACTAATAACCCCTCTGTTAACCAGCAATCAAAACAGCATGAAATTTTTAAAACTTAAAAAAAAAGGAATTGATTTTCCTGCCTCATTATAAAATTTCTCTTTCGGAAAATGGCTCGTGGTGAGACTTTCAGAAAAAGGGATTCTGTGGAAACTAGGCTCCTAGAACTCCCTTTCTCAGTGAAACCAGAAACCTGGTGCTTTCTTTTTTTTTATATTTGAAACATTTAATGTTAAGACCTCTAATTTCAGATCCATTTCTTTCCTCCCTTGTCACCCATTCCCTTTGGGAAGATAAGTAATTCAGTATATGTTGTACATGTCTAGCTATGCAAAACATTATCATAGTAGATATATTGTACAAGGCTGCTTATAATTCCCTCCCACTCATCCCACCCCCCACCTGATCCATTTCCTATTTGATCCTGTCCCTCTTCTATAGTGGGTACTTCCAGCCTCCCCTCCCCACAAGGATGCCCTCCCATCCATAATCCTTCCTCTCATCCCCCTTCCCCCTATTCTGCTGCAGGTTGAGATATCCCATTTAGTATGTATGTCATTCTCTCCCTGAACCAAATTCAATGAGAATGTGGTTTTGCCTTTTTTGCCTTCCTATTCTCCCCTCCCTTGCAACCACTTCCCCTTGCTTCTTCTACATGAGATAGTTTACCCTACCCTGTCTCTCCCCATCTCCTCTTGCCACTTTCCTCTCTCACCTCATAATTTCATCCCTTGAGTATTCTCCCTTCCCAACAAATTCAACCTATGCCCTCTATCCATATATAACTGTAACCATATACACACACATTCACATATGTATTCATATGACCACACACCCTTCTTCCATTATTTTCATAGTGAGAAAGATATCATCAGTCACAGTTATTGCTTTTCCATATAGGAATGTAAATAGTTCAACTTTGATAAGTTCCTTTTGATTTCTTTTCCCTGATTACCTTCTCAGGCATCTCTTCCTTCTTGTGTCTGGATGTCAAATTTTCTATTCAATTCTGGTTTTTCCTCAAGAATGCTTGAAAGTCCTCTATTCCACTGAATGACCATATTTTCCCCTGAAACAAAATACTCAGTTTTGCTGGGTAGGTGACCCTTGGGTTCATTCCCAGCTCTTTTGCCCTCTGGAATATCATATTCCATGCCCTTCGATCCCTCAGTGTAGAAGCTGCCAGGTCCTGTGCTATTCTGATTGTGTTTCCACAATATTGAAATTGTTTCTTCCTGGCTGCTTGTAGTATTTTCTCCTTGATCTGGGGATTCTGGAACCTGGCTATAATATTCCTGGGAGTTTTCTTTTTGGGATCTTTTTCAGGAGGTGATCTGTGGATTCTTTCAACCTCTATTTTGCCCTCTGGATCTAAAACATCAGGGCAATTTTCCTTGAGGATTTCTTGAAGGGTGATTTCTAGGTTCTTTCTTTGATCATGGCTTTCAGGTAGTCCAATAATTTTTAAATTGTCTCTCCTGGATCTATTTTCCAGGTCAGTGGTTTTTCCCATGAGATATTTCACATTGCCTTCTATTCTTTCATTTGTTTGGATCTGCTTAACAGCATCTTGATTTCTCATAAAGTCACTAGCTTCCATTTGCTCCAGTCTAACTCTGAAGGAATGAATCTCCTCAGTGAACTTTTGAGATTCTTTTTCCATCTGGCAAATTTGACTTTTTAAGGCATTCTTCTCCTCATTGCCCTTTTGGGCCTCCTTTGCCATTTGAGTTAGTCTATTTTTTAAGGTGTTGTTTTCCTCAGTCAGGCTGTTGACCCTCATTTCATACTTTTCCTGCATCCTTCTCATTTCTCTTTCCAATTTTTCCTCCACTTCTCTTATTTGATTTTTAAAGTCCTTCTTAAGGTCCTCTATGGCCTGCAACCTGCTCATGTTTTCCCTTGGGGCTTTTGGAGCAGGACGTCTGACCTCACAGTCCTTTTCCCGCTCTATGCCCCCAAAATAGGAGTCTAGGGTTGCATTTTTCTGTTCCCTTTGCCTTGGCATGTTGCCACTTAATTATTTGACTTTTGGGCTTGTTGCCATCATATGGCCTGGTGCCAGACAGGAACTTTCACCCCAAACGTGTGAGGGGGCCAACTTCCGTTTCTGGCAAGCTGGAAACCCACCCACAACCTCCACCCCAGATCACAATCCAGGTCCAGGGAGGTTAAAGCAAGAGCAATTAACCCCCAAGTCTGATCGCTGGATCTCCCTACAGTTTGCAGGCCAGGAGCTGGAGCTGCCTCTGAAAACTACAAAATGGCATGTCTCCTCAGTGGCTTCTAGCCCCCAGGGAGGAAGCCGACACGTTCCCCAAATACTGGTCCCAAAGTCCATAGGGCACTAACCTCTTACTTTGTCCTAGGCATGTCTATGTTGATACTTCTGGAATCGCCACAGCTGCTGGTGTTCTGGGGTCTCTCCAGCCGGCCGCTGGCCCTGCTGCCCTGGGGCTAAAACCTCGGCTCACGGGGACCTGGGCTTGGCTCGGCTCCCTGTGCTCCTGCGGGGCTGCTGGGCTGTCCTCAGCAGGAGGTTAGCTTCTCTGTGTCGTTCTGTGGGTGCTGGGGCTCCAGAAGTTGTTCAGAGTCCCCTTTTACATCATTTGGGGGGAATCTGGGGGCAGAGTGGCTTGGATGAGCTGTTTCTACTCTGCCATTTTGGCTCCGCCCCCACCTGGTGCTTTCTTATAGTATCTATGTACTTCTAATAAAAAAAAAAAAGTCAGATCTTAGAACTTTCTCTTGGGGCAGCAAAAGATTTTGCAGTGCCCCATCCGAAAATCAAGGCTGAATATTGAAGGCCTTGAAGCAGCCTCCAGTGGACAGGTTTCTGTTCTCTAGAATAAGGAACTGGGGAAGGAGGGGAAGGTTGGAATATATAGTGCAGTTTGAATGAAGTTACTCCTTGGGACCCACAAGAGCACAGTAAAGGTTTAAGTCCCTTCCTTTCCCTGGTGCCTCTTGAAGAAAGGCATTTCCATGTGATTAACTATTTCCTTAGGCTGCTTTTATTTCCTGATTTTTGTAGCCTATAAACAGTAACCTAAATAAACAATCAGTGATCATAAGTGACTGTGACTCACATCTCTTAATTAACTGCAGGGCAATGGAAGATGCTAATGACAGGCTTAGCATACACAGAATTAAACAGGTCAGAGATTTAGTCTTCTGTCCAAAGTGTTAGGATTTTCTCTGAGGCTGGGACAATTGAGATGAAACCTTATGGTTTTGATTTTATTGATAATTTTTACAAGCTCCTAAATAGCAAATGTAGATATACACATGACTTAAGACCATGCACTCATAGACTAATGCAGTTAATGATGAATGACATTCAGGTGGTATGGACTGTTAAGCATCTTGAGAGATTTCTGGTCTCTGGAGCAGAGGCAGAATAATGGCTTTGACCAAGGGAAGATTATACTTCTAGGACTGTACATTGGGAAGAGAAAGATGTAGTCTGGAAAGAATCTGCATTGCCTGCATTTCTAAATAGGGGTGGGTGTAGGGGTAGGGTAAAGGAGAGAGAGTAAGAGAGCAAATGTCACAGATGAGTCAAAGCATATGCACATTGTGCATCATTCCAAATTACTGTTCCAATTCAAAATGTTCAGCAGGCAGTTGGTGACATGAGATTGAAGATCAGGGTTAGATAAATACATTGAGAATCTTCTCTGTAGAGATGATCATTGTATCCATGGGAGATGAGATCATCAAACAAAATAGGAAAGAGGAAGGAGAGAAGAGGGTTTGGGATAGAACCTTGGGGAACACCCCCAGTTACCAGGTGCAGCCTACACGAAGAGACAGCAAAGGTAACCTAGAAGGAGTAGGCAGATAGATAGGAGGAGAACCAGGAGAGTGCAGTGCCTAGGAACCTAGAAAGACGAGAGCATCTAGGAGATGAGGGTGATCAGCCATGTCAAAGATGGCAGAGAGGCCAGGAAGGAGAAAAGATTCACTAGATATGGCAATTAAGAGGTCATTGGTAACTTGGGAGAGTGTGGTTTTGGTGGAATGAGTTTGGAAGCCAGACTATCCAGGGTGAAGAAGAGAGGAGAGGCACCAAGGGTGATGACCTTCTCAAGATGGTTAAGCACAAAAGGCAAGAGAGATATGGGATGATAGCTCTGGGGATGAATGGATCATGTCCTCACATTTTCTGAGGATGGAAGAGACATAGGCATGTATGTAAGGCAACAGGAAAGTAGCCAGGAGACATGGAGAGACTGAAGGTAAGTGAGAGGGTGGGGGTGAGAGGGGGTAAGCAGTTTGATGCAGATTATACATGTGAAGTCCTGAAAAACGTCTTGCTACATTAGCCATGTTGCAAAAGGAAACACAAACAAAAAAAAGAGAGAAAGTTTAAAATATGTTTCAATCTGCATTCAAACTCCATCAGTTCTTTCTCTGGGGGTGGAGAGCATTTTTCATCATCAGTCCTTTGAAACCACATTCTTCTTAAACGTTGGCATCCAGAGCTAAGCACAGAATCCCACGTAGGGCCTGATGAGGGCAGAATGCAGAATCCCTATTTCTGTTTGCTTTCCCACTTCCAGTACCTTGGCTAGCACACTATTGACTCAGAATTGAGATACCCAGAATTCAAATCAGGGTCCTCTGACTCCAGACTAAATACTCTGGCCACTATTCTCTACTTCCTTCTGATCCTCCTCACTCCTCCTCATCCTCACCCCTACCCCCCCAATAGCAATAAAGAAATGACAGGCAACATGACAAACATAAAATAATAAATGTTTTATTTGTGCCACCCACAAAAAGTAAATACACTTTTACATAAAGTCACTTAAGGCATAGGACAGTAATATTTTTAGTGAATATATGATAGAGTATTTAAGGGGACATTTAAAATTTGCATACATTGGTGATTATATATAACATTATACAAACTACTTAGTTATAGCAGCCTCAAGATTTTCTTGTTTCTTTAACTAGTCAACTAGCAGCAAAGTTAATTATATATATATATATATACACATAGCTTTCACTGCAAACATTCAGTAGATGTTTCCCTCCATGGATTGAATCATATCAGATTTTTATCACATTAACAAAAACAGCCTGGATCCCTGCTGTTATGGAGAATGAGGATGGAGGATTGCTTGAGCTTTGGAGTTCTGAGCTACAGGAGGGCAAAAGCCAATTAGGAGTCTACATTAGGTCCAGAGCCTCCGGGCTGTCTGAGGAAGGGAGAACTGACTTTGGCTGAAGTGGTACAGTAGGAGTGACCACTGCAATTCTAGCCTAATTACAATAGGAAGACCCAGTCTCAAAGAAAAAGTTTATTTCTATGTAATGAAGGTCTTACAAAAAATAAAAAGTTTAAAAGTTTAAAAGTATGTAAAAATGGTAAAGGACCAATAACCCCCAAGTATCTTAACCAATGGGTACTGGGTTTGAATTTTATTTTATGCTTTGTCTATTGGTTTTGGGAAAGGCACGATATATTAATTTTTCTGTTTTATTTTGTTTTCTGTTTTAAAAATTCAGATGAAAAATGCATGGAAGTTTCCAGGAGGTTTGTCAGAGCCTGGAGAGGATATTGGTATGTGTCTGTTCTATCTTTAATGGCCTAAAATGAAGTAAGGACATCCAAGCAGTAACCATCCAATTTGCTTAGCTAGTAAATATGATTTGGAAATTTCTGATTGTTACAAACAGGGTAAGATGATGGAGAAGTTAGCTCTGGGCTAGATATAAAAGGAAAAGCAAATTCTGTTGAATTGAATAACCACTGATTAATTTACCACAATGTGCTGAGCTCTGTGCCAAATTCTCCAGGGATAAAACAGCAAAATCAAAAATAGTCCCTGTCCACGGAGCTGAGGCTATGTGGTTTAGTGAATAAGGCCCTGGACTTGGAGACAGAAGAACCTGGGTTCAGATACTAGCCATCGAGCTGTATGACCCAGAGCAAATCACTTAAATTCTCTGGGTACCTCAGTTTCCTCATCTGCAAAATGGGAGGCTCAGACTCAATGATCCCTAAGACTCCTTCCTGCCCTAAAGCCAATATCCTGGGACATTACACTTAATCAGTTTGCCTGATTCATGTTCCATTTGGAGTATATTTATTTATTAATATTTTTTCACTTACTATGGTTCAGATCCACCCAACCAAAAGTAGCCTGTAAAAGAATCCTGAAGAAGTTGAGGGGTGGTCAGGAAATAGAGATAGTCATCAGTAAAGTTTGGTGTGCAAACATATCTATGAGTGAACATAACTCTCCCCTCAGAAATCAGAGACAGGCAAATTGGTCCAATTCCACTCCTGTTCTGTTGCCCCAGGACCCAGGAATTCTCACCCTCCATGTTATACAAAGGCCAAGGCTAAAAATTCAATGCCAATCTCTGTGTGGAGTAGTAAGAACAATTAAGACACTGGATTTTTACCTTTAAAGAGCAAAGCATACCTCATTCTAGTAAGATCCAGAGCAGTAGACAGTGGGATGCTGATGAAAAGTTGGCTGCCCAGAGATGATCAGTCACCAAGATCTGGGCCACTTTTTGGTGTCTGGCCTCGAGCTAAAATCATGAACATGTTGGTGGAAAATTGGAGGGATTCATTTGGTATTATTTCCTTCGAGACTGAAAATACCAACCTCAATTTATACAAGTCCCTGAAATTGATTTCATGCACAATTGCTTCCTTCTTCATTACTGCTCCAAGACCAACATGTCACCTGGAAAGACTCATCTTTAATCTATTACCACGACCAGCTCTCAATGACCTACAATCAGGAGGGTTTATAAGAAGCAATCCTGGTTTTCAGATTCTCAGAATCCCTTGTTGATCTAAAAGGGATGCCTGGTTTGCAGCAGGCTTGGAGGATTTTGCTACTAACACACTCACTGGCCCCACGTCAACCCTAGGAAAGGTATTAACAAGGAATGCCAAGAGGTCACCTCTGCTTAAGACCCTTCTTTGGGCCATTCAGAGTGAATCTGCTAGAGAACTCTAGAGAGAAGGCCTCGATGCATCCTCCATACTCTGTCTCTGTATGGCAGATCACCTTGCGACTGTGGGAAAGTCCCTTTATCCCTCAGTTTCCTCCTCTGCAAAGTAAGGGAGTTGGTCTCTTCCATCTCTGGGTCTATGGTCCTTGGAATTCAGTTGTATTATGAATAGCTTTCAAGCTTCTCCTATCTAGATAGAGCAGGCTTCTGGTTTTATCTGGAGTATTATGAATGCCTAGAATATGATTCACCATTATCCAAATGGAAGTACAAATGTAAGGCAAACAGCCAGTGATTTCTGCATCTTCAACACTCCTGAGCCCTCTTATTGGCCCAGATAATTGAGGGCTGGTCAAATGTGGATCATTATGCCCAAGAATGCCTCCACTAAACCCAGAGATTAGGCATCTGTAGATCTCAGGTTTCTAGAGCAAGGGGCCCATAACCTTGTTTGTAATATGGAGCCTTTAGGTGGTCTAGTGAAGCCTTTGGGTCCCTTCTCTGAATACTGCATAAAATAAAATACAACAGAGGAGATGGCAAAGAAAACCAGTTATGTTGAAATAAAAATGTAATTTTTCTCCTCTAAGTTATTGGACCCCTGAAGTCTATCTACAGATAGGTCCATGGACCTCAGTTAAGAACTCCTCGTCTAGAGTGAAGGAAAAGGAAGCTGTGTGAGAAATAAATAGTTCTCATGAGGGTAACAAAGGTACTCACTTTTGTAAGTAAATGAACCTACCTTCGGACCTGTGAAGGCAGACAGCAGTTTCTGGACAGCAACTACAACGCAAGCCATGGTAGGAGACTCTTAACAGCAGAACACACAGCCCTGGTTCACTCCTAAGACCATCACTGATGGGGAAGAAGACCACTCTGAACCATTCAGAATAGATGAAGGAGGTGGGCTTGACCTCAACATCTACTCTCTTTAAGAAAGCAGGGATCAGCAAAACTATATTTTAGGAGCATTTCAACTTAAGAAAAAAGCTTCTGGCACTTAAAAGGAGAAATTGTGTTGCCATAAAACACCTCATTCCCTTAGGCCACAAGATAAATGGATGATATAGGACAGAATGTAAAGGAAGAAACATGGTCTAATTGATAGGGAGCTGACCTTAGAACCAGGAAGAGTTGGGTTCAGATCCTGCCTCTGAAACCTTTTGTCTGTGAGACCCTGGGCAAGTCACTTCCCTCCCAAGGCTCTAGGCAATGATAGTCTAACACAAAATTATGAAGACCTTTGTTGACTGGTAGAGGAAATCCCCTATATCTATAAAATTACAGGTTAAGCCCCCATCTCTATAGATTTCATTGGAATATAGTAATAACCTGGAAATCAAATGAAACTCTGATGAACTAAGGATATGAAACACCAAGAAAGTCACCCTAAGAATTTTGTTGTCTCGGGGTCTCTGGGACCATATCTGGCCACTGGACCCAGATGGCTCTGGAGGAGAAAGTAAGGCTGTTGACCTTGAGCAGCCCTGCCTCACTTAAACCCAATTCATTTACATGGCATGGCATCACCTCCCTGATGTCATGGTCCTCTTTGGGAATGAAAGACAAATAGCAAGATTGTGAGTCAGCTTCCAGGACAGATGAGACAGAGAACATCAGTGCACATGAGACACAGGGAGCACCCTCCTCCCCCCAGCAAACATACATTCTACCAAGCCCTTCCCCATAATTGTGAAATACATAGGACAAAACACAAATGCCAACAGTCATCATCATTTCAGCATCGTCCCATAGAGGGCATAACATAGTGAGACAGACCTCACCTTATATATGCAAAATAACAACAACAACATAATAATAATGAAGACAGTTTTCCATTTACTCTTCAGACTCACAAAATGTTCTTTCTGGTTAATTTACAGTACATTAAAGTAATGCAAATGATAGCAGAAGAAGGAAGTCGAAGAATTTCCTTTGAAGCAAAATTGAAATCTGTACTGTAGCGGGAGAAGTCTCCCATTGGAGGGCATGATATCCTCACAATATCCCAGATGAGTTACAGACTTATGCACTAGCCATGCACGCTGGACATCCAAACACCTGCTTGTTCTCATTTTCCCAGTCGATTTTATAGACTAAACACTATCATTTTGGTTAAAGAACTGACTCTTGAATCATCTGGAATTTTGGTTGTTTAGATGTGTGCAAGGTCTCCATTGTCCCGAGACCCAGGAGTTCTCACCCTCCATGTTATACAAAGACTAGGGCTAAAAATTCAATGCCAATGTCTCTGTATAGCAGTAGTAAGGAACAATAAAGGCACTGGATTTGTACCTTTAAAATGCTTTTAAAAGTGGCTTTGCTTCAAAACAAAGGTCAAGAGCAATTTAAATAAAAGATATAAATAGAAGGCATGTCAGACTGAGTGTCATGGCCTTGAATGAGGAGGAAAGAAAACTCAACCATTTTGCTCATTAAAAAACGAATTGAGTTTTCCTAATTATATTCTGGGTTTTTCCCTTGTTTTGAAGAATGTAATTTCTAAGTATGTCTGGCCTACACTTAACTCTCCATTATAGCAGTTAATGTAGGAGAACCTACAGGTACCTCTAACAAGCACCCTCTTAAGTCCCTTAAATCCCACCCCTGCCCCCAGATGGCATTGCTGAATCAAGAAACCAAGTAATAAGGAAGGCAGGGAGCTGGAAAACCAGTTTCTAGGAAGAGCCCATGGGGAGATGCTGGGAAGTGAGACATTTTCTTCCACTCCCTTCCATGCCTGGTTTCCAATAACCTTCTTGCTTGACAGCCAGCAACAGTGGAAGCAATTGAAAAAGTATTTTAAAGAAAACCAGATGCCCATAGCCAATAGGAATCAAGGAAAGGGGATGGTGGTGAGGGGGTTCTGCCACATACTAGCTGTAGTGTTCATTTCCCTTTTCTGGTCTCCTTTTTCCTCATCCGTAAACTGAGACCCAAGAGAAGCAAACCTCCAAGGACCTTCCTAACACTAGCTTTTAGGGTCCTATGAAGACCTCCAAGTAACAGGACTGATTAGGTGGGAAGCATGCCAAGGGTCTTTGAGTGGCCGAAGAAGAGAAGGAGAAACAACAGGGGCAACTCCCCACCAGGAACGTTTGCTTAGAATAGATCACTGCTGGGAATTCATGCCCCAGCAGTGAAATAACCACCTTCTGGCTCTGACATCATATACCTGCCTAATTTTGGGCAAGTCACTGATTTGTCTGGGCCTCGATTTTTCTTCACCTCTCACTATCTAGGTTTGGGCTAGACCAGCTCTGGGATTCTTTCTAGCTCAAAATCTAGTATTCTAACAATGAAGTTCACCATATTTACTCTCAATTATTCAAGAAAAAATGTTAGAAAACAATGTTGTACTTGTTGTTAGCTACACTGTTATCCAGAAAGACATTTGAACATCAAAATAAGTAATGAATGGGATGTGTTAGTCAAGTTCATTTGTGTTCCTTGGAATCTTGGGCCTGGGCTAGGCCATTAACCAAAGACAGAAAGAACATGAGCTTGTCTACTCAGCAAGTATAGAGACATCCCCCCACAGGTCAGAAGAGACACTCAGGAGAGAACAGTTTAACAGCAGCATTTTGTAATGAATGAAACAGCATTGAACTAGGAACCAAGAGACAGTGCTTCTAGCCCTGGCTCATATACATAACCTTGGATAAATTCCTTCCACCCTGTGGGCCTCAGTTTCCTTACGTATGTTGAACACTGGGATGAGACAATGCTTCTAAATTCCTCTCCAGCTTTAAGATTCCATGAGGACGTAAATCTGTTCATGAAGGCTGGACAAATTGGGTCTTTTTTCCCCTGTGGTATAGATGGCCCAAACTTGGGTGGGCATTGGGTACAGGTACCACTCACACATTAAAATAAGTAGCCACGATCCCACTCTCTTGTTCCAGATGTGCAGAGGTTGACTTTTCTGGCTATTCACTGAATCAGCCACTTCAAAAAGGAATCCCAGTTATACAATCTGCCATAAGAAAGTCATTTGTAGATCCAAGACAGCTCAAAAGGACTTATCATGAAAAGTACTCTCCATCCCCAGGAAAAGAACTGATGGTGTCTGAATACAGATTGAAGCATACTATTTTTTTACTTTATTTTTCTTGGGTTTTAATTTTGGCCTGTGTTTTCTTTTACATCATGATTATACATTATAACCTATATCAAATAGTTTGCCTCTTCAATGAGGAAGGTGGGGAGGGAAGGAAAGAATTTGGAACTCAATTTTTAAAATGAACATTGAAAATTATTTTTACATGAAATTGGGGGGGAAATTAAATATTAGATTTTTTTAAAAGAAAGTTATTTGTAGGTCTTATCCTTTGCAGGGTATCCCCAAAGGCTTCCTTCTTGGTTGAAGGCATGTGAAGACTTCACTTGATGGCATTGGGAATGTGGCCTTTGGGGTGGCAGCTACAGATTGTCCCCCTTCAGTCAGAAACATTCAACAAGGAAGTGTCCCCACTAATTTTATCTGTTGTACATTCTTCTCTCTTCCCTAGGAGACACAGCTATTCGAGAGGTTTTGGAAGAAACTGGCATCAAGTCAGAATTCAAAGCCCTCCTGAGTATCAGGCAGCAGCACAGGGCCCCCCATGCATTCGGGAAGTCTGACATGTACATCGTCTGCCGGCTAAAGCCACTTTCCTTCCACATTAGCTTCTGTCCACACGAGTGCCTGAAGTGTGAGTGGATGAATCTCTCAGACCTCATGAAAACAAATGACACAACTCCCATAACCCGCAGAGTGGCAAATTTACTGTTCTACGGGTACAGGGAAGGGTTTGAAAAGATCGACATTGCCATGTGGGAACTCCCCTCCATCTACACAGGCCTGTCCTACAAACTCTACCACAGGGAGTTCCCAGAGCTCCATGAAAATACAGCTAAAATGGATTAAAATTCACATTTACATCCTTTAATAATTTAAAAGGAGTTTGTGGGGTCAGATGAATCAATAAAAGACTTTGGAGGAGTGATCACTAGACCTTTCTTTTCTATGTTATTTCTTTAAGGATAAATGTGTTTAAAAATGTGCATATCTTTAAAAGTTTCTTTTTACCAAGGCAGCAAGAATCAAGAAAAGAGGGGTGCTTCCTTTCCAGTGAGGCTCTCCAGTGTCACAATGGACACAGTCATTTAGGGGATCTCCAGGGTTATCGTTGTCACTCCATATTGACACAATGATTTAACTTACCCCCAGGGAAAATAAAAGCTTACAGTTTGGCCAAAGTCATCCCAAATAGGCAAACATGCCCACGTTTGTCTTCGTTTTCCCATCTTCTGCCTCCTTTTGGAATGGAAGAAGAAACCAAGGGCCCCACGCCCATCAGCTCTTAGCAGACATGGGGAGGAAAAGGATGGCTTTCTGCCCTGGTCCGGTCTTGGATCCAAGCTTGTATTGACCTGTGCGCTTCAGTGCCACATACCAATTGGAGTATTTCCTTGAGCGATAAGTGTTGTAGTTGTTGGACTCCAGACGCTCAAAGAAGAAACACTCTTCAGTCACACATTTCTGAAAAAATAAAATGATTCCTATTATTAGTGTTATTAATAGCCCACATTTCTGGATGCTGGGGGGTTGACAGAGTGCTGTTCTCACTACCTCCCTGGAAAGCATGGGGTAGGGGGAGAATTATTCTTAGCTCCATGTCCTAGGTGAGGAAACTGAGGTCTACAGGCAGAATGCCATTTCACACAGCGAGTAGACACTAGAGCCATGTTCAAGCCTAGGTGGTGGCTGACTACAGAACCAGCCTTTCTTACACAGCTGTGTGCACCATCCCGTCTCCTCTGCCTCTGGGGTTGAGTTTTCACAGCACAGACGGGATTAGCTCCCCAATTCTGAGTGCCCACAGGAGGTCAGCATTGCTTGATTCTAAGTAAGATCTGGCCAACAAGCATGATATTCTCTAAAAGAGACAGCAGATGTTTCTCCCGAGGAGAAAATCCATCTTGTGACCTCATAGCAGTGTGCTTCTAATAAAAATTTCCCGTCATTCAGCCATACACAATGGGGAACGTAGGAGGAAGAATGAGTTGCTTGCTGGTACCCTCCGGGGGTGAAAGCCGCTCAGGTCTAAACAATCAGATGCAGTGAGATTTCATTGGGGAGGGAATTCCCAGTGTGGAAGCTTCCCTCCCTCCACCAATGCAAAATAGAAGCAATTAAGTAACTTCTAGGCAGCTAGATGACTTAGTAAATAGAGCACTGGGCCTTGAGTCTGGAAGATCTGAGTTCAAATGCGGCCTCAGATTCTTCCTAGCTCTGTGACCCTGGAGAAGTCTCCTAATGTCTGTCAACCTTACCTCAGAAATGGGGATAATAAAATATAAGAGCACCAACCTTAAAGGGTTGTTAGGACTAAGTCAAGTGAGATATTATTATTGTGAGTTATCATCATAAAACAAATTTTATATTAAATGACATATCTAATCTACTAATGGGAAACCTGTTGGGTCCCTCCTTCCTACAGCTAAGTGTGTAGAATCAGAAGGGACTTGGAGATTTGGGGTTCACCTACCTCATTCCATGCATGAGGAAACCGAGGCAAGGAGATTAACTTGCCCCAGCTCACATAAGCTGGTCAGGACCTGAGGAGATTAACTTGCCCCAGCTCATATAAGCTGGTCAGGACCTGAGTCCGTATGAGAACCTGGGCTGTCTGACTCAAAAGCCAGAACTCTGCTCCATGGGGCTCAGGCCTCAGAAGAACGGCCCTTGTGCACAGATGCTGTTCTGTGACAACAGGTGGGCCCACCTCCTCCAGGCAGGTGGTCATACTCAACACAGAGCCCTTCAGAAACATCTGAGGCCACACTCTTAGAGGACAAGTCCTAGAGTACATCAGACTTCCTTCTGAATTAAGAGCATGGA
>WOXC01001730.1:87500-89994 GCA_011680675.1 Gymnobelideus leadbeateri
ATGCCACCCCAGGTGCCTGGGGCTCAGAGAGTCTAAGTAGCTTACTCCTGACACAGGTTAAATAAGTATCAGGGCTGGGATCTGAACCCTGGTCCTCTGACTTCATAACCTGGTGCTCAGACATAAATCTGAAGTGAGGCTTCTGGGGCCTCATTCCAGACTCAATGTAAGCATTCCATATGTCAAAATGTTGAGAACCACTCTCCACCAACATCCATTTCCACCATCACAACTTAATAGGCACCTCTTAGGGAGCTGCCTGAGTCCCAGCAAAGGTTAGTGGCTTTCTCAGGTCCCGATGATAAGTTCCCAAGGTGGAATCACCAGTGGGTCTTCCTGACTCCACTTGAATGCTTGAATGCTGTACCCACTCTACAGAAGGGGGAGAATGCCACACTCCCAAAAGGTGCTAGACAGACAGATCCAAGAACTCTTCAATCTGGTGCCAGGATGGGCAACATGGATCCAGAGAGAGCTCTTTAGAAGTGAAGACAATTTAGTCTTTAAGCCTATTTATTGCATTTTTGTGGTTGTCGTTCAGTCATGTCCAACTCTTTGTGACCTCATGTGGGGCTTTCTTGGCAGAGATACTGGAGTGATTTGTCATTTCCTTCTCCAGATCATTTGACAAATGAGGAAACTGAGGCAA
The DNA here is from genome assembly GCA_011680675.1 of Gymnobelideus leadbeateri. Lineage (NCBI taxonomy): Eukaryota > Metazoa > Chordata > Mammalia > Diprotodontia > Petauridae > Gymnobelideus > Gymnobelideus leadbeateri. The sequence continues at coordinate 88,150 of WOXC01001730.1, forward strand.
AGGGGGTGAAGTGACTTGCCAAGAGTCACACAGCTGGGAAGTGTCAGAGTCTGGATTTGAACTCAGGTAGGCAAATCTTCCTGACTCCAGACCTGGCACTCTGGGCACTCACTATGGCATCACCTAGACACCTGAATTAGCCCCTGTCCTCTTTCCTAACTGTCTTCTTGGCCTCACAAGTATCCTGTCCAGAAGAGCAGCAGCCACCATATCCTTCTCCATCACCTACCAAAAGTTGTAGAGATTTGGATTTATTATTATGCTTTTCTATTTATATCTCCAGCACTTGGCACATAATAATAGTTTAATGTTCTTTCATTCATTCATTCATTTCCTATTCTATACCCTAGAGATGACCAGCCCCATCCATGACTAACCCCAGCGCAGAGACACTAGGGTCACAGTCCCTATAGTCATGATCAATGGAAACTCACTGAGTGACAGACAGTCCAGTGACAGGCCATGGAGTGACTGGATCCCAGAAGAATCAGAACCATTCACCAAAGTCCAGCCTTGGAGAAGGCGGTCATTTTCAAAGCACGGTGAATAATGCTGGGCACGGCCAAATCATTCTGACAGGAGATTGTGCGGTGGCGTCTCCTTCCATCTCCCAACCACTGCGTGGGAGCCAAAAGAGGGCTGGGACAGACACCGTGATTCACCCTCTATGCTTTGTCACATCCTGAGTTTAAAAGCCTCTCTCTCTTCCTGGTCATGCCAAAAGCATGAACAGTTATGGCTGATTCACTTCCTTGGAAGGGGAGAGCACCCGTTGAAAAGGCCACACACCTTGGCCTCTTTTGTCCTTACACACTCCACTGGCTGCTTCCCAATGACCATTCAGAGAACTATGAGGTCATAGTGGGTCAGGACTGGTGGAGATCATCAGGGTCAAGAACAGACAGAAGAAGGAGAACTTAAGGGAATCTCTTCCTCAAAAGGGAAAGGAAGAGGAAGCATGCACCTGGAGGCAAGTAAGGAACCATGACTAAAGGAAATGTGGAAAGTCAAGGAAGATGAGAAGATACATCAAGAGGAAAAGGGTGCCTTGCAATTTCATCAGAGACCAAAAAGAATTGAACCTACTGAGCGATAGAGTCGCACATTTACAATAATAAGCTATCCAACATTGATACGGTTAGCACTTCAAGTCTGCAAAGCTCTTTAATTCATTTAGCAAGCATTTATTAAGCCATTATTATGTAGCAGGCACTGATAATGCAAAGAAAAAAACAGTCCCTAGCTTCAAGAACCTTACAAAATAGATGGGTAGATGCAAAATATCTTTTTTTTTTTTGGAGGAGGGAAGGCAAGGCAATTGGGGTTAAATGACTTACCCAAGGTCACACAGCTAGTAAGTGTGATCAAGTGTCTGAGGCTGGATTTGAACTCAGATCCTCCTGACTCCAGGGCCAGTGCTCTATTCACCACACCACCTAGCTGCCCCAATGCAAAATCTCTTGAGAAGGACAGAAAGGCTGTCTTCTCAATACTACATGGGATTTGTAGCGTCTAGAAAGGTTGAATAAAAAGACTTCTCTGAGATGCAAAATAGTACTTGTAATGGTTTCCCAATATTTGAATCCTGTATCAGACTCTTTAGCATGGGCCAGTGGTCCCAATATTTAGACCTAGAAGAAATCTTAGAGACCATGTAGCACAACCTCTGCATTTTACGGGTGAAGAAACTAAAGTCCGAGAAGTTTGGTAAATTAATTGTCCAAGGTCTCACAAGTGGCAAAGAATGGAACCAGGATGAGCACTTTGGTCTCATAGCTGCACATTCAGTGCTCTTTCCTAGTCTGGGCCCCACCTTGTAGAAAATGTATTTAGCACAGTGCCTGC
>WOXC01001731.1:0-210257 GCA_011680675.1 Gymnobelideus leadbeateri
TGTGTGTGTGTGTGTGTGTGTGTGTGTGTGTGTGAGAGAGAGAGAGAGAGAGAGAGAGAGAGAGAGAGAGAGAGAGAGAGAGGCCTTTAGATATTTGGAGAGAAGTCTTGGATCAGAACAGATTCATTAAGGTTCAGGATTCCTACTTCAGGTTTACAGTTAACTTGCTCACAACAATATCCCTGGTATCAGTCTCCTAGTCTCTTCTCACATAGGTAACCTAGTTCAGGCCCTCATTACTTCTTTTCACTCTTGCAACAGCCTTTTCGTTGACATCCCTGACTCTAAACTATCCTCCACACTGATGCCAAAGTGATCTTTTTATAGCTTCTTGTTTAACTATGTCACATGCTTAATAAACTCCAATGGCTCCCAATTGCCTAAGGGTCAAATATAAATTATTATATTTAAATTTTAAAGTCTTTAATATCTGGCTCCAAATTCACCCCAGCATTACTTTTAGTTTTGACAATTAATAGACAGAGTAGTCATTTTTCCTATCCCCTCCCTTGTTATGTTCTTTTAAATGACTTCTGCCTCCTGGACAGCTGTAGCAAGTACCTAAAGGGTTTGACCGATTTGTTATTGCCAAGGCCTATCAATTTACCTTCACAATATCCTTTTGCAAATATCCATTTCTCTCCTCTGACATTGTCACTATCTTGGTGCACTATCACATCATGCTTAGACTATTGCAATAGCCAGTTGGATATTCTGCCAGTCCATTCTCCAATCACCTGTCAAAGTAATCTTCCTAAAGGATAGGTGTGACTTTTTTATGCCTCTATTTTATAAATTCCAGGGCTTCCTATAACCTCCATGATCAGTTATAAAATCATCTGTTGCATTCATAGTACTTCATAATTTGTTATGGGTGAAGCCCACCGCTCAAAATGCAGAGGAGTCCAAGTTGAATTGGAAGCAGAAAAGTTTTATTAGAAGGAAAATCAGCCTTATCAGTGCTGGAGTCAAGATGGCAGAGTAAAAACAGGACTTCCTCAGGACTCCCACTCCCATCTCCTCCAATTCATGTAAAAAATGACTCTAAACAAACTTTGGAGCTACGGAACCCACAAAATGACACAGAGAAGCTAACCTCCCACTGAAGACAGTCTGACAGGCCAGCAACAAGGAGCCAGTGCAGCACTCTGGGAGCCGAGCACAGCCCCGCACAAGCCCAAGGTTTTAGCCTCGGGGGGCCAAAACCAGCCGATGGCTGGAAGGACTTCAGATCACCAGCAGCTGTTTGCAGTTTCCAGAATTATCAGTCCATAGATGCTAAGGACAAAGTGAGAGATCAGTGCAGTGTGGACTTTGGGACCCGGTAGTTTGGGAATGTGGGCCATGCTTTGCCCCTGGGGTGAGAAGCGGCTGAAGCATGGCAGCCATCCAGCCACTGCCATGTGGCAGCTTCAGGGTTTCAGGCCTGCAGATTGTAAGGGGACCAAGCATCCAGTCTGAAGGTAATTGCTCTTGCTTTAACCTGCTTAGATCTAGATCACTGTCTGTGATGGAGGTCCTCTGGTGTGTGAACCAGAGTGCCAGAGCATGTGGAGGCTTCAGAGAGGGCCACTAATTAAAAGCTACAGCAACTGAGAAACCCCCAGCCATTGGGACAAAGCTCAACCAGAGTTCTCAGTTTTGCTGAGTAGGTGATTCTTGGTTTTAATCCCAGCTCCCTTGACATCTGGGAATATCATAATCCAAGCCCTTCAATCACTCAGTGTAGAAGCTGCCAGATCCTGTGTTATCTGGTAGCAGAGTTCTCCTGTAGCAAAAAGCTCAAAAGTCAAGTAATCGAGTGTAAACATGAGCAAGCAAAGGAAACGAGGCAAGCACAGTGGTCTGAATTTGGATTCCTTTTTTGGGGACAAAAAGGATCGGCACATGGAAGAGGAGGAAGACAGCTAAGTCAGAAGTCCTGCACCAAAAGCTTCCATCAAAAGAATAAGCTGCTTACAGGTCATAGAGGAGCTTAAGATGGATTTTGAAAACAAAATAAGAGCAGTGGAAGGAAAATTGGGAAGAGAAATGAGAATGATGCAAGAAAATTATGAAATGAGAGTCAGCAACCTGACTGAAGAAAATAAAACCTTAAAAAAATAGACTAACTCAAATGGCAAAAGAGGCTCAAAAAGGCAATGAGGAGAAGAATGCCTTAAAAAGTCAAATTTGGGGGGCGGAGCCAAGATGGCGGAGTAGAAACAGCTCCTCCAAGCCTCTCTGCCCCCAGATTCTCCACAAACTATGTAAAAAAGGACTCTGAAAATCTTCTGGAGCCCCAGCACCCACAGAACGACACAGAGAAGCTAACCTCCCGCTGAGGACAGCCCAGCACCCTGCAGGAAGGACCAGCGCAGTGGTCTGGGAGCCGGCAGCGCGCAGAGCGCAGGAGCCGAGCCGAGCCCAGGTCCACTTGAGCCGAGGTTTTAGCCCCAGGGCGGCAGGGCCAACAGCCGGCTGGAGGAACCCCAGAACACCAGGAACTGTGGAGATTCCAGAATTATCAACATAGACTTGCCTAGGACAAAGTAAGAGGTTAGTGTCCTATGGACTTTGGGACCTGTATTTGGGGAATGCGTCAGCTCCCTCCCCTGGGGGCTAGAAGCTGCTGAGGAGACACGCCACTGTGTAGTTTTCAGAGGCATTTCCGGCTCCCAGCCTACAAATCGTGGGGAGATCCAGCGATCAGTCTTGGGGGGTAATCGCTCTTGCTTTAACCTCCCTGGATCTGGATTGTGATCTAGGGTGGAAGTTGTGGGTGGGTTTACAGCTTGCCAGAAACGGAAGTTGCCCCCCACACGTTCGGGACGAAAATTCCTCTAGCTGGCCTTAAAGCCATAGTGTGGCAACAAGCCCAAAAGTCAAGCAATTAAGTGGCAACATGCCAAGGCAAAGGAAACAGAAAAATGCAACCCTAGACTCTATTTTGGGGGCATAGAGCGGGAAAAGGACTGTGAGGTCAGAAGTCCTGCTCCAAAAGCCCCAGGGGAAAACATGAGCGGGTTGCAGGCCATAGAGGACCTTAAGAAGGACTTTAAAAATCAAATAAAGAGAAGTGGAGGAAAAATTGGAAAGAGAAATGAGAAGGATGCAGGAAAAGTATGAAATGAGGGTCAACAGCCTGACTGAGGAAAACAACACCTTAAAAAATAGACTAACTCAAATGGCAAAGGAGGCCCAAAAGGGCAATGAGGAGAAGAATGCCTTAAAAAGTCGAATTTGCCAGATGGAAAAGAATCTCAAAAGTTCACTGAGGAGATTCATTCCTTCAGAGTTAGACTGGAGCAAATGGAAGCTAATGACTTTATGAGAAATCAAGATGCTCTTAAGCAGATCCAAACAAATGAAAGATTAGAAGGCAATGTGAAATATCTCATGGGAAAAACCACTGACCTGGAAAATAGATCCAGGAGAGACAATTTAAAAATTATTGGACTACCTGAAAGCCATGATCAAAGAAAGAACCTAGAAATCACCCTTCAAGAAATTCTCAAGGAAAACTGCCCTGATGTTTTAGATCCAGAGGGCAAAATAGAGGTTGAAAGAATCCACAGATCACCTCCTGAAAAAGATCCCAAAAGAAAACTCCCAGGAATATTATAGCCAGGTTCCAGAATCCCCAGATCAAGGAGAAAATACTACAAGCAGCCAGGAAGAAACAATTTCAATATTGTGGAAACACAATCAGAATAGCCCAGGACCTGGCAGCTTCTACACTGAGGGATCGAAGGGCATGGAATATGATATTCCAGAGGGCAAAAGAACTGGGAATGAACCCAAGGGTCACCTACCCAGCAAAACTGAGTATTTTGTTTCAGGGGAAAATATGGTCATTCAGTGGAATAGAGGACTTTCAAGCATTCTTGAGGAAAAAACCAGAATTGAATAGAAAATTTGACATCCAGACACAAGAAGCAAGAGATGCCTGAGAAGGTAATCAGGGAAAAGAAATCAAAAGGAACTTATCAAAGTTGAACTATTTACATTCCTATATGGAAAAGCAATAACTGTGACTGATGATATCTTTCTCACTATGAAAATAATGGAAGAAGGGTGTGTGGTCATATGAATACATATGTGAATGTGTGTGTATATGGTTACAGTTATATATGGATAGAGGGCATAGGTTGAATTTGTTGGGAAAGGAGAGTACTCAAGGGATGAAATTATGAGGTGAGAGAGGAAAGTGGCAAGAGGAGATGGGGAGAGACATGGTAGGGTAAACTATCTCATGTAGGGGAAGTGGTTGCAAAGGAGGGGGAGAATAAAGAAGGCTAAAAAGGCAAAACCACATTCACATTGAATTTGGTTCAGGGAGAAAATGACATACATACTAAATGGGATATCTCAACCTGCAGCAGTATAGGGGGAAGGGGGATGAGAGGAGGGCATCCTTGGGGTGAGGGGAGGTTGGAAGTACCCACTATAGAAGAGGGACAGGATCATGTAGGGAATGGACCAGGTGGGTGGGATGAGTGGGAGGGAATTATAAGCAGCCTTGTACAATATATCTACCATGATAATGTTTTGCATAGCTAGACATGTACAACATATACTGAATTACTTATATCCCAAGAAGGAATGGGTGACAAGGGAGGAAGGAAATGGATCTGAAATTCGAGGTCGTAACATTAAATGTTTCAAATATATATATAAATACTATTATTAATACTCTTTTGCCTATAATTGGGAGATAAGATGTGCAGGCATTGGGACACAAAGATTCATCTTCCTCTAATGGAAAAGTCGATGGGGGTATGGGAAAAAAAAAAAAAAGTCAAATTTGCCAGACGGAAAAAGAATCTCAAAAGCTCACTGAAGAGAATCATTCCTTCAGAATTAGATTGGAGCAAATGGAAGCTAGTGATTATGAGAAATCAAGGCACTATTAAACAGTTCCAAACAAATGAAAAAATAGAAGGCGGGGCAGCTAGGTGGCACAGTGAATAGAGTGCCGGCCCTGGAGTCAGAAGGACCTGAGTTCGGAGCCGGCCTCCGACACTTAATCCACACAAACAAAAACCTTGCCATGTAACCTTGGGCAAGTTACTTAACCCCAATGGCCCTAAAGGGGCGGCTAGGTGGCGCAGTGAGTAAGAGCGCCGGCCTCGGAGTTGGGATGACCTGAGATCAGATCCAGCCTCAGAAAATGAGCACCCACGCATAAATAATGACTAGCCGTGTAACCTTGAGCAAGTTACTTAACCCCAATTGCGTAAAAAAAAAAAAAAAAATGAAAAAATAGAAGGCAATGTGAAATATCTCATTGGAAAAACCACTGACCTGGAAAATAGATCCAGGAGAGACAATTTAAAAAATTATTGGACTACCTGAAAGACACAATCAAAAAAAGAAATCATAGAAATCATCCTTCAAGAAACTCTCAAGGAAAATTTCCCTGATATTTTAGAACCAGAAGACAAAATAGAGGTTGAAAGAATGTATCAATCACCTCCTGAAAAGGATCCCAAAAGGAAAACTCCTAGGAATATTATAGCCACGTTCCGGAATTCCCAGATCAAGGAGAAAATATTACAAGCAGCCAGGAAGAAACAATTTCAATATTGTGGAAACACAATCAGGATAACACAGGATCTGGAAGCTTCTACACTGAGTGATTGAAGCGCTTGGATTATGATATTCCTAGATGTCAAGGGAGCTGGGATTAAAACCAAGAATCACCTACTCAGCAAAACTGAGTATCATCTTTCAGGGGAAAACATGTTCATTAAATGGAATAGAGGACTTTCAAGCATTTCTTGATGAAAAAACGAGAGTTGAAAGGAAAATTTGACATTCAGATACAAGAAGCAAGAGAAGCATGAGAAGGTAAACAGGGAAGAGAAATCATAAGGAACTTATCAAAGTTGAACTACTTACATTCCTACATGGAAAAAGGATAATTATAACTCATGAAACTTTTCTCAGTATGAGAATAGTTGAAGGGAATATAAATGCATATATATATATATATATATGTATGTATACATACATATATAGGTCTATATAGGAGGGTATATGGGTGTATGAACACATATGTAAATGTGTGCACATATGTGTATAGGTATACATAGACAGAGGGCACAGGACTAATTGAATAGGAAGGGATGATACTTAAAAGGTGAAATTAAGAGATGAGAGTTGAATATAATGAGAGGATATGGGGAGAGATAGAATGGGGTAAATTATCTCATATAGAAGATATAGAAGAGGCAAGGGAAAACTGTTACAATGGAGGGGAATGACAGGAAGGCAAAGGGAATAAGTCAACCTTATTCTCAATGAATTTGGCTTAGGGAGGGAATGACATACACACTAAATAGGGTATCTCACCCTACAGGAGAGTAGAGGGGAAGGGGATGAGAGGGGGGTTGATGGAAGGGAGAACAGGCTGGGGGGGAGCAACATTGGAAGCACCCATTTTTGAAAAGAGAGAGGATCAAAGTAAAAAAAAAAGAACAAGGAATAGGATGGAGGGAAATATAGTCAGTCTTTCACAATATATCCACTATGGAAATGTTTTGCATAGCTACACATGTACAGTCTATATTGAATTGCTTATCTTCCCAGTAAGGGTGGGTGATGAGGGAGGTAGGGAAAGAATCTGGTATTCAAATGTTTAAAATCAAATGTTTAAAATATATGTATATTATTATTTTTAAAAATAGAAGGAATACCAGGCACTAGTGCTGCAGCGCCCTGGTACAAAGTATGAAGGAGTCTAAAAGTGGCAGGGGCAATTTATGCTTAAAAACCACAAAGGGAAGGAGTATGGGTAAAGAATGGACAGCCTCTCCCAGGAACATGTGGGACAAAGAAGCAGGACTTTTTCAGGAATGTATGACTGCAAGGCTGGTTTAGGCCAGTTTGTTGTGTGTAGCTCAGCAAGATCAACCAGGGAACACCTGCAAAAGCTTCTGGGTGTGTGCAAGGCTTTGGGCTCACTGCAGGCTCTTGACTGATTCCCTTCAGCAAACAGGCTTTTTCCGTGTTCAGTGCATCTGGCTGGTAAGGTAACTCAGAGAAAACAGACATTTTAGTCTCAGAATTACTTTCATACCCCTATTTTTCCAGTCTTTTTCTACCTTAACACTCCTCCCCCTCCACCCAATTACTCTGTGAGCCAGTGAAACTGGCCCTTGAGCCAGACATAATGCTTCTCCCTACTCCAGGCATTTTCACTGGTTAGCCCCTATGCCTGGAATTCTCTCTCTCCTCCTCTCTGCCTCCTGACTTCACTTAAGTCCTACCTAAAATCTCACCTTCTACATGAAGCCTTTCTCAGTACCTCTTAATTTTAAGGCTTTCCCCCTATTCTATGTTGATTATTTACAGTTTTTCCTCTACATAGTTGGTTTGTACATAGTTCTTTGCATGTTGTCTCCCTCATTAGATTATGTTTTCCTTGAGACCTGGGATTGTCTTTTGCCTTTCTTCATAACCTCAGAGTTTAACATAGTGCCTGCTACATAGTAGGCATTTAATCAATGTTTATTTACTGAATGACTAGGATCTGATGAACTGGACCTGGATGGTTCCCTTTGTTGCCCTTCAAATTAGCAACATTCTTCTCTAGGTTCTAACTAATTAAATAAAAACAGCTTATAGAAAATAAAATGAATGGATGAATGAATGAATAAGGGAATAAAATATATATATATATATAATATAAATATATATAAAAGTATATAAAAATGGGCATATAATGTAACCCTGTTGAGCCTCAATTCCCTCATTAGTAAAATGAAGTTGATAATAATGTCCCTCCCTAACTCACAGGCTGATACATGATCCATGGAAACATAAACCTATAGTTGCTTAAAAGTGGGCTGTGGGGGTGGAGCCAAGATGGCAGAGTAGAAACAGCTCATCCAAGCCACTCTGCCCCCAGTTTCCCCCCAAACGATGTAAAAAGGGACTCTGAACAACTTCTGGAGCCCCAGCACCCACAGAACGACACAGAGAAGCTAACCTCCCGCTGAGGACAGCCCAGCAGCCCTGCAGGAAGGACCAGCACAGTGGTCTGGGACCTGGCAGTGCACACAGTGAGCAGAGTGCAGGAGCCGAGCCGAGCCCAGGTCCGCATGAGCCGAGGTTTTAGCCCCAGGGCGGCAGGGCCAGCAGCCAGCTGGAGGAACCCCAGAACACCAGGAGCTGTGGCGACTCCAGAATTATCAACATAGACTTGCCTGGGACAAAGTAAGAGGTTAGTGTCCTATGGACTTTGGGACTGGTATTAGGGAATGCGTCGGCTCCCTCCCCTGGGGGCTAGAAGCCACTGAGGACAAAGGCCATTTTGTAGTTTTCAGAGGCAGCTCCCGCTCCCAGCCTGCAAATTTGTAGGGAGATCCAGCGATCAGTCTTGGGGGGTAATCGCTCTTGCTTTAACCTCCTGGATCTGGATTGTGATCTAGGGTGGAAGTTGTGGGTGGGTTTACAGCTTGCCAGAAACGGAAGTTGCCCCCCACACTTTCGGGACGAAAATTCCTCTATCTGGCCTTAAAGCCATAGTGTGGCAACAAGCCCAAAAGTCAAGCAATTAAGTGGCAACATGCCAAGGCAAAGGAAACAGAAAAATGCAACCCTAGACTCCCTATTTTGGGGGCATAGAGCGGGAAAAGGACTGTGAGGTCAGAAGTCCTGCTCCAAAAGCCCCAGGGGAAAACATGAGTGGGTTGCAGGCCATAGAGGACCTTAAGAAGGACTTTAAAAATTAAATAAGAGAAGTGGAGGAAAAATTAGAAAGAGAAATGAGAAGGATGCAGGAAAAGTATGAAATGAGGGTCAACAGCCTGACTGAGAAAAACAACACCTTAAAAAATAGACTAACTCAAATGGCAAAGGAGGCCCAAAAGGGCAATGAGGAGAAGAATGCCTTAAAAGTCGAATTTGCCAGATGGAAAAAGAATCTCAAAAGTTCACTGAGGAGATTCATTCCTTCAGAGTTAGACTGGAGCAAATGGAAGCTAATGACTTTATGAGAAATCAAGATGCTCTTAAGCAGATCCAAACAAATGAAAGATTAGAAGGCAATATGAAATATCTCATGGGAAAAACCACTGACCTGGAAAATAGATCCAGGAGAGACAATTTAAAAATTATTGGACTACCTGAAAGCCATGATCAAGAAAGAACCTAGAAATCACCCTTCAAGAAATTCTCAAGGAAAACTGCCCTGATGTTTTAGATCCAGAGGGCAAAATAGAGGCTGAAAGAATCCACCTATCACCTCCTGAAAAAGATCCCAAAAAGAAAACTCCCAGGAATATTATAGCCAGGTTCCAGAATCCCCAGATCAAGGAGAAAATACTACAAGCAGCCAGGAAGAAACAATTTCAATATTGTGGAAACACAATCAGAATAGCCCAGGACCTGGCAGCTTCTACACTGAGGGATCGAAGGGCATGGAATATGATATTCCAGAGGGCAAAAGAACTGGGAATGAACCCAAGGGTCACCTACCCAGAAAACTGAGTATTTTGTTTCAGGGGAAAATATGGTCATTCAGTGGAATAGAGGACTTTCAAGCATTCTTGAGGAAAAAACCAGAATTGAATAGAAAATTTGACACCCAGACACAAGAAGGAAGAGATGCCTGAGAAGGTAATCAGGAAAAGAAATCAAAAGGAACTTATCAAAGTTGAACTATTTACATTCCTATATGGAAAAGCAATAACTGTGACTGATGATATCTTTCTCACTATGAAAATAATGGATGAAGGGGGTGTGGTCATATGAATACATATGTGAATGTGTGTGTATATGGTTACAGTTATATATGGATAGAGGGCATAAGTTGAATTTGTTGGGAAGGGAGAATACTCAAGGGATGAAATTATGAGGTGAGAGAGGAAAGTGGCAAGAGGAGATGGGGAGAGACAGGGTAGTGTAAACTATCCCATGCAGAAGAAGCAAAGGGAAGTGGTTGCAAAAGAGGGGGAGAATAAGAAGGCTAAAAAGGCAAAACCACATTCTCATTGAATTTGGTTCAGGGAGAGAATGACATACATACATACTAAATGGGATATCTCAACCTGCAGCAGGATAGGGGGAAGGGGGATGGGAGGAGGGATGATGGATGGGAGGGCATCCTTGGGGTGAGGGGAGGTTGGAAGTACCCACTGTAAAAGAGGGACAGGATCATGTAGGGAATGGACCAGGTGGGGGGTGGGATGAGTGGGAGGGAATTATAAGCAGCCTTGTACAATATATCTACTATGATAATGTTTTGCATAGCTAGACACGTACAACATATACTGAATTACTTATCTCCCAAGAGGGAATGGGTGACAAGGGAGGAAAGAAATGGATCTGAAATTTGAGGTCGTAACATTAAATGTTTCAAATATATATAAATACTATTATTAATACTCTTTTGCTTGTAATAGGGAGACAAGATGTGCAGGCATTGGGATGCAAAGACTCACCTTCCTCTAATGGAAAAGTCGATGGGGGTATGGGAGAAGGTATGGGAGAGAGCAGATTGGAGGAAGGGATATCTTGTGGGATTACTATTCTGGGAGGTTGGGTAGGGGAACAATGGGGGGAAAATGATTGTAACTCAAAATCTGGCGGAAATGAATGATGTAAAACAGAAGTTAATAAAGCATTTGTTTAAAAAAAAAAGTGGGCTGTGGTATTACAATTTAAAGTCCATGATTAGTTTTATATATTCAAAAGAAAGGAGGTCACCTATGGGATGGGTAATTTAAGAGATATCAGTCTCATTGCATATTAGTGCAAAGGTACTGGCATATTTGTTTTCTTAAAGGTGACCTAATCATAAGATTTCATAGAATCTAGAGCATAACAATATAAATTTTGCAATATCAGAGCTAGAAGGACCTTAAGCATTGAATGTCAAAAGGAACCTTAGAGATCATCTAATGCAATTTCCTCACATTAATAAAATAAAGATGAAAAATGTGATAACATTAATAATATTATTATAGACAATGAAATAGATAGATAGATAGATAGATAGATAGATAGATAGATGGATAGAGATGGATAGATGGATAGATAGATAGAAAAACAGATGATCTTCAAAGTCTCTTTCAACTCTAACTTTCTGTAATTTGCTGTCCTTATGAGAGCACCATTTAAATGGCATTTAAAATTCCATTTTAATATTTAAATTAAAATTTAAATTAAAAATTAAAAATTTAAATTAAAAATTTAAAATTAATTAAAAAATTAAAAATTTTTAAAAAAATTTTAAAAAATTAAATAAAATTTAATTTAAAAGTTAAATCAAATTAAAATTTTAAGGGCAAATCCAGATGATCTGAAGGTGTCTATGCTTGGGGCATAGAGGGAAAATTTCTGAGGTGATAAGATCATAGATATAAAACTGTAAGGCAATTTATAATTCATCAGGGAAGGAAACTTAAGAAAGGACTTTGTAAATGCTAAAGTATCACAAAAGTATGTCAGTCAATAAGCATTTATTATTTGCCTGCTAGGTACTAAGCACTGTGATAGGAACTGGAAGTAGAAAGAATGGCAAAAGATGAGTTGCTTCTCTCAAGGAGTAGAGAGTAGGGAGATAAAATGCACCCAGTTCTGTACTAAATGTATATCCAAGATAAATTTTCCAAATTCAATGGAGGGAAGGCATTAGGATCAAAGGGGATCGGGGATCAGGAAAGGCTTCTTCAGAAGATGGTATATTAGCTGGGAATTGAAGGAAACTAAGGAAGCCAGAAGGTAGAGATGAAGAGGGAGAACATTTCAGGCCAGGTGGTCGGGGGAAGGACAGCCAGAGAAAATGACTGGAGTCTGGAGATGGAGTCTACAGATGAAAAACATCAAGGAGGTCAGTGTGACTGGATCATAGAATACAGTATCATCTTGGATAGCAGGAGTAAGAAGTAAGATATAAGAATACTAGAAAGTTAGGAGGGGGCAAAGTTGTGAAGGGATATTCCAGGCAGAGTACTTTGATCCTAGAACAGGAGTCTGCTGGAGCCAGTTCCCAGACTCTGTTAACAAACTGTTAAATATTCAGTGTGAACATTTGCATTTCAGAAATCAGCAAATGCTACAAATCAGGGCTTGATTTATAGTTTTATTGATTATCTAGGTTTAAAGAAATGAGGGGGAAAGTGTAAATAATGGAGATTAAACTTAAAAATATGTAGGGCATACTTTTTCCTCCTTCTGGAGATCCAGTTGTTAAACATTTATCAACATATCACAATTCCAGTGGAAATAGGAAGCAATGGGAATTTATTGAACAGCAGAGGGGTGGGGGAAGGGAATAGCATGGTCAGGTGTGTACTTCAGCAAGATTCATCTGAATGTTTTAATATCACCAGGCTTCAATATTTCAATGATTTATATATTTGCAGGTACTCTTCACTTACCAAGGCTGCGATGCCTCTTTAAAGGAGTAGGTGATTTTCAAAAGCTGTGAAGGTCCAGTAGTCTACTACCTTGTGGCCAACCTTCAACAGAGGAAATGCAGTTTGTCTTCTGCCATGACTTAAAGTCTTTCCAGGCTCATCAGGGTCTGCAAGAGCTTATATTTCACTGCATAACTTGGGGAGTCCAACATGATTCCCACGCCAGGATGAGCCATAGACATAGCACTTTAGGGAATTGTTCCTAAATAATAATTTAAGATTTTGATTAATAATAATGCTTAGAATAAAAATGATCATAATAATTATTGGCATACCAAAAACTCAGTCTCCTCCTCCTTCTTCTCCTTCTTCTTCTTCTCCTTCTTCTTCTTCTTCTTCTTCTTCTTCTTCTTCTTCTTCTTCTTCTTCTTCTTCTTCTTCTTCTTCTTCTTCTTCTTCTTCTTCTTCTTCTTCTTCTTCTTCTTCTTCTTCTCACTGTTATGAGATATTTTAGTCCCATGTAGTTCGGAGACTGAATTTTTGTTCTATGTTCTCAGATTCATTCCAATTCATATTTTATGTCCCTATGTTCTGTATTCCTTGAAATTATATTATTCCACTATCATTTTAAAAACCAAATATATCAGTAATTTTACATCAATATGTAACATGATGGATATCCTTCAAATTATCTATCACATATGTGAGCCCCCCCCCCCGCTACATACACACCCCATCCTTCCTATCTGTAAAACTTTTTATGGACATAGATGCAAGAGACTGAAGTCTACTGTTCAGCAGCCATTGGTTTCTGTTCCCATGGATCATATACAGGACTGGAAATAGTTCAATTACCAAAGATGTTTGTCAAAAAGAGGCCTATTAATATCAATTAAAGGGTGTAGATAGACATCAGGACCTTCGCCTGTTCTCAAAGAAAGTGATTTTGCATCATTTGCATAATTACACATATCATCGGGCTTGCATCATTGAACCTATCACAAAAAATGCATGTTAGACTTCAAGCTATGTTGCTTCCATACTGAATTTCACCTCATCTGGCCTAGGGAATTGATTTCATGTCACATTACATGTATGCATCCTGAACGTATGATGTTTGCTGACAGCAAAATAAACTAGAGGATATGCATGACCTAACAGTTTTTAAACCATTATAGAATGAGTTAGATAGAAAAAAATGTAAAAGCTTAAAGGGAATTTCAAAACCATCTAGTAGAAGGTGACATAGTGCAGGCTGGCAGTGGAAAGAATACTATTATTGGAGTAAGTGGACCTGGGTTCCTCTCTCATCTCTACTTTGGAACTGCTGCCCTGCCTAGTTTCAACTCCATGGAACAAGATGTTCCCTGGGTACACCTTAGTGTCCCATTACCTCATCCTTACTCCTCCTCCTCACCCCCGCTTCCTTTCTTTTGTGCATTATCTCTGCCTTTAGATTGTAAGTTCATTGAGGGCAGAGACTATCTTCTTTTTATTTATATCCTAGCACCTAGTGTCTGGCATGTTGTAGGCATTTAAAATATACGTTTATTGGATTGCCTGTCTCTGCCACTTACTACCTATGTGCCAAAAGGTAATTCACTTAACTTCTCTGGGTCTTAATTTCTTCATCTATAAAATGAGGGGGTGTACTAAATGCAGTTCTAAACCTATGATCCAAACCTAATTGTACCTAAACTTTTTTCCAGATCTATGAACCTGGTCAGAGGTATCTTGGAGGAAGGAAAGCAATCTGGATCCTTATTCAAACCTAATTGTGTATAAGAAACAAAGATGGGAGAAATAGGTAAGGGCTACAAATCGCATATTAAATGTTCTAGTATCAGTTACTTACAAAATCATTTGATATATATATAGATACCCATATTGACACACCTACACACACGTATAAATGCATATATAGCATATACATACACATATATGATAAAACACACATAACATATAGCATACATGCATATACAATCCATGTATGTGTATTATGTATATATGCATGTTATATGTGTATATACACGTGTATATATTGTGTGTACACACACACATAAATACACAGATATGGATGTGTGTACACACACACACACACACACACACATATATATATATATATATTGTGTGTATACACACACATAAATATACAGACATGGATCCATAGATATATAGGACTAAGGAGTTTGTACTTTAACTCCATAGGCAATAGGGATCCATTGAAGATTTTTGAGAAGGGGAGCAACATGCTCAGTATTGTCAGGAGTTAGATTAATTTGTATAGAATAGTTTAGAGAGAGAGAGAGACTAGAGGCTGGGAGGTCAATTAGGAAACTGCAGCAATAGTTCTAGAATGAGACGATGAGGTAGGGTGGTAGCATTAGGGATGGAGAAAAAGTTTAAAAGCTTAAGAGACATCATGAAAAAACAAAAGGGACTTGGTGACGATGGAATTTGGGTATTGCTCCATCTTTTCCCCTTTGGTTCTCTGCTACTTTCTCCCACTCTATGAAATGTTCTTTTACTTTAGAGCTCCTCACCTCTAGACAGAAAAGAAGTAATGAGTGCAAAGGGACTTGCTTGTTAACGGTGGTAACTAGGATTCTAAATACATACATGATCCATGATTTATTTGCAGACCTTCTGGGCATTTTTCCAGCCCCACACAAATTGGGTCTCCAGAGATCCATACACTGAATACTATATCCATTGTTCCCCATGTCTCAGTTTCCAGAAGTGCACAGGAAAATTCACTTTCAGAAATGAAGTGGATGGAGATTGTATTATTGACACTGTCTCCAGCAATATTTGCATTTCCAGAAGCAATGTGATCAAGGATCCAGCAGTTCAATTAAAACTCTACTAGTTGTTCTATGAAAAATATCCAAGTCATAGAGCTATCTAACCCAGGAGATGTAAGGTTAGAGGCTTTATTTGACAACACACCTGCTGAATGACCTTCAATAATTGGACTTCATTTCTGTGCTCCCAACGGGAAATCAAAGGGGCTTCTTTTTAAAGAATATAGATTTTTTGCTTAAATAGATATTGAAAAGCCATTTGGAAGTATAAATAATCATTCAAATGCCAAATTATTCTAATACAATGCATCTTGGAAGCAGTATGATACATTGGGAGGAGCACTGGAATGAGAGTAAGGAGCTTTGAGTTCCAATATATGCAAGCTTAGGTAAATTCAGCTCCTTTATATTTCTTCACAGAATTACAGAATCTGAGAGTTAGAAGGGACATCTTTGGCCACCTAGTAAAAACCCATAAACCATAGAAATCCCTATTGTACCATATCTGATCCACATTCTGCTTGAATACCTCAGAGTAGTAGGGAGAATTCACCACCTCTTAAGTCTCCTGTTCCAATTTTGCACAGCTCATATTATTGGAAATCTTTTTTTCCTGGCACAAAGTCTAAAATTGCCTCTGTGTAACTTCTACCCATTGCTTCTGGTTCTGTTCTCTGAGTCTGATCCCTCCTTCACACAAGACAACTTTTCAAATACTTAAAGATGGCCCTTATTACATACTTTGAGGCTCCTTTTCTCCAGGATAAATATTCCTCTTTCCTTAGTGTAGTCAATCCTTATTTGTAATGGACTTAAGTACCTCATCCACCTGATTGTGGTCCTTTCCAATCTCCAGCTCATCAGTGTCCTCTTAAATTGAACACAATACTATTCTTCATTTGTCTCTATCTTCTTCCAATGTGCCCTTTGAAACCCCTGCTCTATTATTAACAAACCACCCTTCATTCTAGTTCTCTTCCAATTACTCTATTGAACTTCTGGAGTTCAAATACTTTTTTTCCTAGGAAAACATTTGACCCTGGGCTACCTTTGCCTTGCTGATTTTTCTTTTTTTTCCAACCTAACATTCCCTACATGCTGTTTTAGCAGAAGTTAACATACTCTCACTGCCACTTCTGCACCCTTTCTGCCACCGTCATTCAATACCCTCTCTTCTTTTAGTTTTACTCCATCAACCTATTGTCCTATTTATATCTTTGCTACTGTCATTTACTGGCTTCCAGGTTATTTTCTATCTTTACTTCTTATCTTCCCAGCATGCTTTTCCATGCCTTGATACTTTTGAAGTTAAATATTCCTCTTCCTCTCCCCTAGAACAACCCAGTCTCTCAGTTTATCCATCTGCTCAACCCTTGTCACCTAAATCTCCACTCTATCTCTCAGTTCTTGAAAAATGTCAGTTTCCTTTCTGATCATAACTCCCTGACTTTCCATCTCTTTCTCTGCCTTATTCTCCCAAACCTCTTCTTCTTCCTTAACATGAACTCTGGTTCCTTCATTCCTCTTCTTTTTCTTGTCCACTATCCCTGGTCTGTTCTCACTTCAATCTTTTGAAACTTGACCTTATAGTTAACCAAACTGATTATATACAACCTTTTGCCCTTGAATTCTCCGCCCCCTTGCCCTTTATCAATTCTTATTCTGCCAATTTTCAACCTTGGGTCACACATACTATTTAACTGCTCCACTCAAACACCTGAGCTAAATCCTGCTGGAAGAAATCATGACAGGTACCCAAAATGAAATGAGTGACCTAAATGGGTCCACTACAAATCCATTTTATCTAATTTGAATTGAAGTGTCATGGGCACACTCAAACTCTTTTATTCTTCCCTGAGTGACTCTCTTCCTTACTCACCGCAAAGGGTGGTTCCAACTTTTTCTTCTCTTCAGAAGCTACCAATGTCAACCTCCATTACTACCTGACTCCCAAGTAGATGTTATTGTGTCCTTCACTGAGGAAATTTAGGCCATCCATCATGAGCCACCTGATCTTACCTACTCAACAATTCTGTAAATCTTCAACTGTACTCTGATCCATAATCAGAGAAAGAGGGAGTCCTTGTTTTTGTTAAGGCCATTTCCTTGTGTGTGACATCGATTATATTCCATCCTATCTCCTTCAAGAAGTTCTCTTATTTATAATTCCCTATGTTCACCTTTAAATTATTCCTAGTTACTAAATTATCCCTAGTTCCCTTAAAAATTCCTCAAGTCCCACATCCTTAAAAATCCATCACTGTCCCTATCATCCTCTAAAACTGTTATTCTGCAAATCCCATTTGATACACTGCCAATTACCTAGGAAGTTGTCTACATTTTTCTCTCCTCTTTGTAAGGTTAATGGCATAGGAAATGAAGAGTCCTTAGCCAACTGGGGTGCAGCGCGACAGCCTGGGAGTGGCAGGAGGGTCCCTGGCCTATCAGTAACAGGCTACAGGAGGAACCCGGAAGGCCAAAAGGACCGTCAGCAAAACAATCTTAAGTGTCGACGTGGCAGTAGAGAGACTTCCTGGTTAGGAGACTTCCTGGTCTGTTACACCGGAAACCTCTTAGCCAGATGAGCTGACGTGTCCATGTGGGCAGTGGGTTACCACCCCTCACTCTCGGGGCAGTACGCGATTGGCTCGCAGTGGCGGTGAAGGCGGTGCTAATGACCCAGAACTGGAGGCTAGATAAAAGGAGGCTGCCTGGATGATGCTGGGAAAAGGTAATATGTTCTTGTAGGTTTGAGGACCCAGGAACCCTAACAAGGAAAATCTTCCCTGTCCATTAATAGGCCTGTGTGACCTGGAGCCTGAGTCACATAGAGCCTGGGTCACATGAGCTCAGAGGGGGAGGTGTTGACCTAGAGGAACAGAGAGCAGAGAACACAGAACACCAGAACACAGAAGAAGGAGAGAGACAGAGAGAAGCAACTTTAGTGGGCAGAGGGAAGAATTTTGCCTAGGGGAACTTGTTTGTGGGGAGGCCTAACAGAAAGAAGTTTTAAGATGTTGGCACTCCCTGGATTAGTGAAGAAGACCCTGTTAAATCTTACCTCCTAGTATCCTAATGATGTCACCAAATAAATGTTTTGGTTTTGCCTTTGGAGAAGAGAGTTTATTATATTTTGTGAATCTACCCTGGAAATACTCATGTATATTCATAGTGGTTGCTATGGGTATTGCATTGGCATTACACCCTTCTATATCATGTACTCACCTCAAAACTTTTTCTAATCAGACTTCTGACCCTACCATTTTAATAACCATTTCCTCTCAAAAGTTACCAATAACCTAATTGTTGCAACTGATGATCTTTTCCAATCTCTATCCTTTCTGACCTTTGCAGGTTTTAATACTATCAACTAAACCCTCCTCCTGGATACTCTCTTCTCCCTGGCTTCTGTGACACTGTTCTATCCTGGGCCTCATCCTATTGCCTATTTTTTTTTCTTCTCATTCTTCTTTGATGTATTATTATCCATCTCCCAAAACCTAATTGTGGGTGTTCCCCAAGGTTCAGTTCAGAAGCTTTCCCCTCTTCTCTATGCATGTTGTCTCCTTTGGGTTCAATTATCATTGTTTTATACACACACGTATGTGTGTGTGTGTATCTGTGTGTGTATAAGTATATCTATATCTATATGTGTATATACATGCATTCACATACATACATATGTATATATGTATCTATACATACATGTATGTATATATGTGTATACATATATCCCTATCTTTATCTATCTCTCTGTCTGTCTATCTATCTATCTATCATACACAAATCTTTTGCCTAAACTCAGGTCTTGCATCATTTATTGTCTATTGGACATCTCCACCTGGATGTCCTTTTGGCATCTCAACCCAATATGAATTCCTCTTTCCCTTTAAACCCTCCCTTTCTTCAAGTTTCCCTTTATCTATTGAGGACTTCATCATAATCTCCCCAGAAACTCAAGCTCATACCCACAGAGTTATCTTTGAATCCTTACTCTCCCTTGCCTTCAATATCCAATTAGTTGTCAAGCCCTGCCATAAGTATATTTACAGTATCTATCAAATTCACTTCTTTCTCTCCACTTACATGATAATCTTCCTAGTTCAGGTCCTGATCATCACTTCTTGCCTTGATTATGAAAGTCTTCTAATTGGTTCCTGGCCTTTAGTCTCTCTAATCTATCTTCTTCAGGACTGCCACAATATTTTCCCTAAGGCATATGTCTAAATATTTCATTATCCTGCTCAAAAAATTTTAATGGCTCCCTATTGCCTCTAGGAAAATGTACAATCTTCCCAATCTGGCTTTTAAAGTTTTCTGCAATCTATCTCCCACTTCCCCATCTAGCCTCTTTCCTTTAGGTCAGGTACTTTCAAATTTTTGTCATAGGGCCATGCATATAGCATTTGATGGAGAAATGTTTTTTTGCATAGATTATCTCTAAGAACTCTTCCAGTTCTAACACCATGTGACAGAATAAATGAAGGGTCATTTATTAAATATCTATTTTGCGCTAGGTATTATGTCAGGTGCTGGTTATCCCATACGAAAATAAAATAGTCCCTGCACTCAAGGAACTTATATTCTAATGGTAGGCATTGTTGTTCAGTCATTTCCAACACTTTGTGACACCACTTGGCATTTTCTTGCCAAAAAAATACTGCAGCGATTTGCCATTTTCTTCCCGAGATCATTTGTACAAATGATTAACTGAAGTAAATAGGGTTAAGTGACTTGCCCAGGGTCACACAACTAGTAAGTTTCTGAGACCAGATTTGAACTCATAAAGATGAGTCTTCCTGATTCCAAGCCCAGTGCCCTGTCCACTCTTCCATCTAGCTGCCCATTGCCCATTTTAATAGGGAGTACATCTTATTTAAAGGTATGGGATCCAGGGAAGGAAAAATCATTGGGATGGGAAAAGTAACCAAACGGGAAACAAATAGCATCCTTTCCAGAATCAAAAGTATTATTGAATTGTTTAATATTCCCGGGATAAGGGGGTAGTAGTAGCTTGTGTTGGGTGAACTTTGGTTTTCTGTTCGATTGTTATATAGGATATGAAGCATGATTTTGTGCATGTTAGATATAGTGGATTAAGTACATTTTCATTCACTCACCTGCTAATTGGTAGAGATCAGCCTCAGGGTGGATTGCCAGAGTTTAGTTGATTGATTTCTTAAGGGAGGGACTGATCTCCAGAGATCTGAATGAGAGCGTCATTTTCGCTTATGTGGGAAAAGTGGAAAACTGGTAAAGAAGGTGGAAAAATGCCCTTGATTGGCTCACTGGTAAACGTCTGGAACGAATATTCTATATTCTAAGGACACTCATATGTTCTATGTTCCAGTTTCTTATATTCTACTTTATGTTATAAGGTTTCTTCTAAATCTAAGTCTATTTTCTATGTTTTAAAATTCTACATCCAAATATTTCTTTTATTATAATGGGCTTTCAGTTGCCTCACCTTTGAAAGGGAGGGATGGGGTCAAGGCTTGATATGGTCTCTCCTAGCTCGGAGATTCAGGATTCTCTCACTCTGTGAAAAGTGTCAGACAGCAAACTCCCCTGAAGCACTAAAACCCAGAGTGAGTTTGTCATACTGAAGGGTGGGACTATGAACATCTTGTCTGCAGCTGGAGATGGGAAGTGATTTGTTCTCTTATTGGGTTTAATATATGCTCCTTCTCGCAGGACATCAGCCAAGTTTCTGCTTATCCGTCCCATTTGTCTTGTGTTAGCTGTGGTATTGGGGGGCTTTTGGCTAATGAACCTCTTCAGAAAGACATACTTCCCTGAATTAGATTCTAATTGGGTTGGGAAGTTGAAATTGCCTGTGACCTGTTAATATTTTAGGAAGTCATGTCCATGGAGTGATTTGTGAGAAGGCACTAGAGCTGATGAGCTCAAATGACAGTCTTGCAGAATGACAACTTCCTGTCAGTCTTTCACTACTGCTGCCTCTAATCTTGAAGGTGTTTCCAGAAAATTTATCTCTGACCTTTGACTTCAAGGAGTGTATCCAGGTACCAAAAACAGATAGACTAGAGCATCAAGTTGAAAAATAACAATAATAAAACTGTTCCTAGTAATTATACTCTTTCTTGATCTTCACAGTAAACTTCTAAGGAAACTGGTTGAATATTATGATACCTGTTTTACAGATAAGAAAATTGAGTCTGAGTGGTGGAATGACTTTGCCTAAAAGGTCACAAAGGCACTTATTGGCAGAGCTCAGACTGGAATCAGGGTCACTAGATCTGAAATCAGTTCTCTTTGCCTCCTGAGCACTCTGAACCACCAAAGATTCACTCTCATTCATTCAACAAGCACCTACAGACATCTACTATTTATGTACTAGGCACTGAGCTAAGCACTAGTGATATATATGTATATGTATATGTATATGCATATGTATATGTATTTATGTATATGCATATATGCATATATATAGAATAGTTCTTGCTTTCAAGACCCTTATATTCTATTGTGGAAAACAGAACTAGAAATAAATTTATTTGTATACTCTGTGTGTGTGTTTATTATTTATATTTGTATAAATAATATATTGACTTGTTGATTTCACTAGTATAGTGAACTTCCAAGTAAGGAAATTCCCTCTACCAATATAGGCCAGCATCTCATTTGCAATTTATAATCCTAAAGAATTATCTAGCACATAAAGAGGTTAAGTGACTTTTCCAGGAATATACAAACAGTATGTATCAGTAGTAAGACTTAATCCCTTGCCTTCCTGGCTTCAAGGTGAGCTATTAATGAATTAAGCCCTGATGCCAAAAATATATAGTAAGTACAAATTTAAGGGGGAAAGAAAGGTGCCAGCCACTGGGGGGAATCAGGAAAAGTCTCATGTGGGAGACGGCACTTAAGAACTGGAATACATGCACACACATATATACACATATATATCCACATACATACATCTACATATATACACACATACACACACATATATATTCATGTACACATATGTGTGTATACATACAGAGAGAGTAGGAAGAGGAGGAGAGAGAGAGAGAGAGAAAGAGATTGAGAGAGAGAGAAGGCTAGTTTTCAGCAAAACCATGAAATCGGCAGTTTGTCCTTAGTTTCCTTAACTTCTTCTCCCTTTAGGCTGGTAGAGCTTTAGTCACAATGTTCCGCCCTTGGGGGAATTTACATTTTATCTTCTTCTATGGATCTAAAAAGCTTTGTTTCTTATAAAGGAATTTGAGGTATTAGCAATTAGTACTAGGGAAGAGGAGAGAGATTTGGGAAGGCTATGAAGGGAATTGGATAGGTAGGCCTTCCTCATCCCCAGAAATCCCATATATAAGTGACCCCCTCTTCTCTCTGCATATAAGCTCCACCCTGTGTATACATATGCATATAAACATATACTCATACAGACAGGCTCCTTTACAGAAGAATGACTCTTTTATCCATGGAGAAAACATTATACTTTATAGCCCTCATCCTTTATAAGGCGTGAAATAAACCATCCAATTGCTTTTATTAAAAATTTGTAGGTGGCATGTCTTGGGCCAAGTGGTGAAGCCAGAACTTATTTTGTTTTATTATGGAAAAGGACTGAGAGATAGAGATACATGCACGCATATCCACACGTGCATAAAATCACACATATCCAGATAGAAAGAAGAGACAGGAGGGGTTGGGGGAAGGCTCTGATAATTGATTCCTTCTGTCTGGGATCTTTAGCTATTTGCTCCAAACAGAGGCGGTGGGCTATAGGCCCTCAATCCCTCAATCCCTAAATCATTTCACTGTAAACATAATCTTTGAGCAGCAAAGTCATTCTTGGGAAACTGCCAAAAGGATTTCTTGACGTGCATTTGAATGTAAATTACTGGAAAGACTGAGTGGCCCTAGCTGGGGCAGGGAATTGGGGGGGGGGGGTGCTGACTCAGTCCCAGAGTGTGCCTGGAGAGGTACCAGGCAAGTGTACCAGGAGGGGGGCAACAGGTCACAAGTCTTGTCTGCCCCCAATACACAGGGTATGGGCACAAGTTGGCATGCCTCCTCCCCAACCAAAAGCCTCCAAAGAAACTCTGAACACTGGATAGGTAGGAAGTGCAAGGGTTGTATAGAGAGGCTGTGCAGCCATCTGTGGACCTGGGTTCTACTGATGGCTATAACTTGGGAACCCTGGAGCCTGGGGAAAATTCAATTGGCATGGGTAGGGAGGTCAGAAACACAGAGACTCCAAGACCTCCCCCCAGGCCAGTGTGCACCATCACTGGTGCAGATGATACATGCTGGTCAGATACAGTCACACTGTCATGAAGTTGGGGAATGACTGGTGAAAGGGTAAGAAGGAAGTAGAAGGCATATGCTTCATCTTTGGAAAGGCAGTGATTCTTTTCACCTGTAAGTAGCTAACCACTACCACCAGTCAGGCAATAAACATTTATTAAAAGACCACTATGTGCCAAGTACTCTGCTAAGCATTGGGGGTACAAAGAAATGGAAAAGAAAAATATTCCCTGCCTTCAAGGAGCTCAAAATCCAATGGGAGAAACAAATAAGCTATAAATGGGATAAATAGGAAATAACCAACTGGAATTTAACAGGTATCAGGAAAGGTTTGCTATAGAAGGTGGGATTTTAGAAGGGACTTGATTCGAGTCAGAATAGTCAGGAGGCAGAGATGAGGAGGAAGAGGCTTTGGATCTGAATTCTGGCTGTGCCATTTATACCTGTGTGACTTTGGGCAATATACTTTACTTCTCTGGGTCTTAGCTTCCTCAACTGTTAAAAGGGAGGGGGAGAGGTTGGACTTGAGGGCCTCTAAGGTTCATTCTGACTTATATCTTTGATCCTATGAAATATGCCTCTTCTGAAGTTGGTGTAGCTTATTTGTTACCCTACATGCCATACAACCTTGGAATGAAGCAGTGTACATATGGCCATTAAATGTGTTTCCAGATGGGGCGGCTAGGTGGCACAGTGAGTAGAGTGTCAGCCCTGGAGTCAGAAGGACCTGAGTTCGGATCCGGCCTCAGACACTTAGCACACACAAAGAAAAACCTAGCCGTGTGACCTTGGGCAAGTTACTTAACCCCAATTGCCCTCCAAAAAGTAAAAAAAAAAATGTGTTTCCAGATGCCTGACATCCATGTACTACTTATGAAATCTGTGGCCTTGGACAAGTCACTTAACATAACATATCTCCATATATCTCTATGTATATATGTGTTTATACAGATATATACACAGTAACATCATTGCCAAGCTCCCTTTTAATTCCAACTCCTGTGATCCCTAATTTTAAAAACTCCACTGAAGGCAAGAGAAGTGTCTTAAAGTTCTTTTTCTTTCTCTCTAAACCTACCCTGCTTTCCAACTTCCCTATTACTGTTGAAGGTGCTGCCACATTTTCAGTCACCTTGGCATCCTGATCAATGCTTCAGTCTCATTTATCCCACACATCCAAATTTGTAGCCAAATCTTATCTTTTCTAACTTCATGGATATCTCCCTTCTTTCCATTTACTCAGGTACCACCCTGTTTCAGGCCCTCCTCCCATTTCTCACAAATAGTCTTTTATTTGGTCTACCCATTTCAATCTTCTCCCCATTCAAATTCATGTTCCTCATAGCTACCAAAATTACTTTCCTAAAATTCTGATCTATGTTCCTTTCCAATTCCATAAACTCTAATTGTTTTCTTTTTCTTCTAAGATGAAAGATAAGTCTCTGTCATTTAAATCTCTATAATCTATTTCCTTCCTACCTTTTTATATGTTATTATTATGATTTACTATTATATATTGTTATATATCATAATATATTATTATATATCATATATATGAATATAAAATATAAAATATATTTTCTATATTATTGCTTTCCTATCATTTTTATATATTATTCCCCTTCTAACACACTTTGTTGCAGCGATATTGCTACTGCTACTACTACTGATAGCTAGCATTTACAAAGTGCTTTAAATCTTGCAGGAGCTTTATAAATATCTTATTTTACCCACACAACAACTTTGGGAGGAAGATACCAATTTTGTTCTCATTTTACAGATGAAGAAACGGAGTCAGTCAGAAGAGACTTCCCTAGGGAAATGCAGTTAGTTTCTGAGGCTACATTTGAACTCAAGTCTTCCTGATTCCAAGTCTAGGGCTCTTTCCATTGTGCTGCAATATACGTCTAGCCTGCCTTATCTTTGACATCTGCCATGACTGGAGTGCCCTCACTCTTCAACTCTGTCTCTTAGAAGCCCTGACTTCTTTGAAGATCCAGCTGAAATACCTTGAAGAACACAAAGCTTTTTTATTTATTTCTTTTATCCAGTGGCCTTTCATTCTAACTACCTTGTATTTATTAGAGAGACAGAGACAGAAACAAAGATAAATATCTGTCTCTATATACGCGTGTATGTATACGTTGTCTCCTCCATTTAGAATGAAACTTTTTTTTGTCTTTGTAACCCCAGTGTTTCACACTTGCTGATTGATTTGTCCCTCACCCACATATCAATATAATGCTCAGCAAATAGGAGGTGATTAAATGTTTGCTTAACCAAGTTAGACTGGGCAGAGCACTCAAGGAACTTACTCTGAGAAAGTTCTTGGCTACCTCGATCCTCCCTCTATCCTCACTCTCCATCATTTCCTGCCTCCTCCCTAGGAAGATACACCTCAATAAAGATGTTACCAACACCAGTTCAGAGAAGAATCAGGTGTCCTAGTTTTCTCACACTCTTTGCCTGTTTGGACAGAGGCATCACTCACATCCTCTTTGGAATATCTTGTTTATCTCTTCCTTCTCTCTGTCTAGCCTCCAATTCATTGCCATTTCAGCCACAGGTCAAGGTAGGAGTGGAGGATGGGGAGGAGAAACAGGGAAGATCAGATATAAAGATATCACTAAGAAAACGTCCTTTACTCTTATTTTGACAACCAATTGCATCTCCCCTAGACCTGTGGTATTTTAAATCCTTTAAGGCAAAATGTGGTAGTGCTATCCTGACACAGAGGTTGCATTGGTTTTTGGTCAGGATCCTTCAAACAAGCAACTAGTGCTAATAATATGCTTCCAAGTAGTGGTGCAGAGAGGGGAGGGGTGTTTCTATCTGAAAGGGATCTTAGAAAAGAGAATGTCACAAAACAATGTGTTAATACTGAAAGGGTCATTGGAATATAGTACTGAATATATTGTAACTTGGAACATAACCTTAGAGCTTGATGGGAACCATTGTGGTGTAATAGAAAGACAATTGGATTTGGATTCCAAGAATGTGGGTTTTGAATCCAATCTCTGCTATTTACTACCTGTGTGACCTTGCCTAAGCCATTTAAGTTCTGTGAAACCAAGTTCCATCATCTGTCAAATGAAGGTGTTGAACTGGGTGGTCTCTGTGGTCTTTTTATCTCTTAAGTCTAAGATCCCATATAAAAATAGTCCAAATCTTTCATTTCACTCAAGAGGAAATCAGGGCCAAGGGGGTGGAATGACTTACCCTCAGGTCATACCACAGTTTAGTACCAGGACTAGGACCCACACCTGTGCTTACCAGACTTTAGATGAGGGAAAAACAGAAAGGAAGGGAAGAAACCTGAAAGACAATTGTTAGGTCCAGAGTTTTCTAAAGATTCGCTATTATTGGTTCTGCTATTTGCTCATTGTTGTCAAGTGAAAGATATAAAGTAAAATTAATGAGGGCTGATTTTTTTAAGCAATGATCAAGATGGGAAACACATCAATAAATATGGCCTTAAGCCTGGGAGAAAAGATAGTCATTTTTTCATTATGATTTAAACCCTTGCCCTTAGATATCTTCTCTGGCTAGCTACCTCAGCCCAAGTAATTCCTTCATTGGAGCATTATTCAATTGGGTATAAATTTTGCCTTATCTCTCTGTGGTCCTATTTTAAAATGTGAGGAATAGTGGGTAGAGCACTGTATCAGAAGTCATGAGACATGGATATAGCCTTGGATATGCCATTAAGAGTTCATATTTGATACAATCCTTTAAGGTTTGAAAAGTGTTTTACATATATTGGGACAGCTAGGTGGATCAGGAGATAGAGGGCTAGACCTGGAATTAGGAAAATCTGAGTTCCAATCAGGCCTTAGAAACTTACTGGCTGTGTGACCCTGGGCAAGTCACTTATCCCTATTTGTCTCAGTTTCCTCATCTGTAAAGTGAGCTAGAGAAGGAAATGGAAAACCACTCTAGCATCTCCACTAAGAAAACCCCAGAGAGGGTCACAAAGAGTAGGACATGATTGAACAACAAATTATATATATAATGTGATCAGACAAGAGTATTAATTATTATTATTGTTATTATTGCCATTTTATAGATGAGGAAACTGAGAACATTCTGAATTCCAATATTCTATGTTCCAAAGTCCCTTGTAGTTCAAACATTCCATGACACAAGATTCCTATCAGTTCTAATAGTCTATGATCATATGGGTATATTTATGTAGATGCTTATGTGTGTACATGTGAGTAATGCATATGTGCTAAAATGTGTTATGTGGTAAGCACAAATCACTGTATTTCTGTATCAGACATTCTGCCCCCTTGCATTACCTCTTGTGGGAAATTAGAGGAATCAGGAATCAAATCTAGTTCTTGCTGACTCCAAGACTATTTTATCTACTTTACCACAGGATAGTGCCACAGGATAAGGCAATATTTAAACTGTCAATTAACTCATTTTGTGAATTTGGTCATTTCACCTAAGTGGCCTCAGTTCCCTTCTCTACAAAATGAGAACAGTTTGGAATCTCTCATCTCTAAGGCCCCTTCTAGCTTTAACATTCTATATTTAAACATCCTTTGCAATTCTAGCATTCTAACCTTCTCTGTCCTAATGGCCCTTCCAGCTCTAACATCTGAGTCGTAACATTCTATATTCTAAAGTCCCTTTGGCATTATCATTCCATGTTCAAAGCCCCTGACAGTTTGAATGCTGCTTGATTCTATGTGTAGGTTTGTGTATATGCTTATGTGTGTGTGTGAGTGATGTGTGTGGTAAGGTGTGTATGGAGGAAGGGGCAGTTTATGATGAGCACAAATGACTGTATTTCTGGATCAGACATACTGTCCCCTTGCTTTGTCTCCTGTGGGAGATTAGACATTACCCAATATCTCTGGAGCCCTGGACAGGCAGGCCTGGAGCCTCTGATGGGCTTTTATGATCTGTCCACATTGTTAAATGCTCTCAGGAAACACAGGGGTCTGACTGGAAGTGCGGGTGGGCCTGGTTCCCATGTACACACATTCCATTTCAGCAGCAATCAGACTCACATCCAGCAGGCTTCTTGGAAGCCAATAATGGCCCTGCTCCCGCAGTGCTCAAAGGCAGCCCCTCCAGCCTTGGAGCTGAGGAGTCTGCTCTAATCACATAGAAATTCACTGCCTCTCCTCTCACTCTCTTGGCTTAATTAGCTATAATGGTGATGAAGGCCTCTTTTGGCTGGCTTCCTACCGCTGCCCTCTGCTGGTCAGCCACCAACATTGGCGAGACGGAGCCTGGGAAGACTAGGTAAGAATTGAGATCCTTAGAGAAAGCCACAGCCAGAGAGAGTGGCAGGGTTTGAGGCAACGATTAAAAGGTTAGAGGAAAGGGGCAAAGAAAGCCAGGCCTACCAGTCTCCTTGTTTGATTATGAAACATACTTTTAACCTGAGAAAAAGGACTATGGGGTGTAAGACTCCCTTCTCCTAAAATTCTCATCACCCAGCCTAGATGTCTATAATCCCACCACTAGTTCACCATTCTATTGGGTTAAGCAATGCCTTTCCAAAGTAGGGGGAGGCTGGGGGAGGGGCATCTTTGGAAATGTAAATACCTACTGGGTACACTGGAGACTGGGTGACAAGCAGTGGGATCCTGCTTTTACCCACTGCTAGATATGCTCTCTCAGGCAAGTCACTTTGCCCCTGATAACCTCAAATTTCTCATTTATAAAAGAGAGGGAAGGTAAAAATACTTGTTTCACCTACCTCACAATATTGGTATGAGAAAAGTGCTTTGTAATCTATAGAAAATTAACTCATTATCATTATCATCTCCTCTCTTCGAGTGAGTTCATCAGAGCTCTCTTTCCTCCCCATCAGAAGGGACCCAAGGGGGTGGGTGGAGTTGAGGGCAGGCAGGGCAGAGAATGCAGATAGAACTAGGCTATGACAGAGAAAGGAAAGTTAGAACACTGCCTCTCATAACTATATTACGTAATGACACCTTCTCATTTCTGTTTTCACATAGGTCTTCACAGAAGCTTGAAAGAAATATCCATCTTTCTTCCCCCTTCCCCATGTTCCTCTCTTTTCTCCTGAAGCCCAAGGTTTCCTTCCCTCCTTTGCTGCCCCCCCCCCATACCCCAGGTGACTCACTCAGACCTCCTGACTTGCTTCTCTGAGGTAATTCCCAGCAGCTTGTACTCTCGTCACTACTCTTAAGGTGTGCTCACGCTGGGCCAAATAAGCTGCTTAGCAGCATGCAAAGAGATAGTACTTAAGGTTCTGTATCTTTTTTTAGCCCCCTTTCAAAAGGAGGCTGATTTTTGAGGACCTGCATGGGAAGTTTCTTAAGCTCTGTTGCCAGGGCCTCCACGGCAGAGTGAGAACACAAGGGACGACTGTGCATTTTCTTCTAACCCTTCTTTTGTAGAGCCTGGGACCTATCTAAAGGAAATTAACTTAGACCCTGGAGGCTCTCCCTGAGTCTGGCTAAATCTGGATGGTGCTTTTAGTACTGCCAGGGGCAGAGTGGGTAGCTGCCTTTCTGTTGAGATGAGGTCATCCAAATACCCCCAGTCACATCCAGATATTTCCCTGCCCTGTGAGCCTGGGCTACCTCAGAAGGTAATGAGTTCCATGTTACTAGAAGCTTTTGAACAGAGATTTCCTGATCACATATAAGGGATATTTATTATAGAAGGGATTTAGTTATTAGATAAGGAGTCGGACTAAATGATGTCTTAGGTATTCTAACATTCCACATTGTACGTTCCAACATGTCACATTCTAAGGACTCTCCCATTTATTTATTAGACTGGAGCAAATAGATCCCTGAAATCTCTAATTCTGTAATGCTATCCTATTTTTCCCAGGTTTGGTGTGGGCTATTTGGAGAAATTAATTCTGTATGTCACAATCTGAGCCCCCACCAATAAAACAGTCCTTGTAAAACCTATGCCAATTGTCAAAGCATTTATGACCTAAAACAATGCAAATAAGAGAGAATCAAGTAGTTGAATTATTCCCTGTCTCCACCCAAAAATAGGTACAACTTTCTTTAAAGATACAGAGGGGGTAATAATCTCAGGTCCTCTAATGTTCCTAGTATATTAGGAAAGTGACACATTTTAGAACACCCAGCTCTCTAGTAAAGGCTTAGGATTCATCAAAATCTGCCCCATGGATTTCTTCAGAAGTCTCTTGGGGTAGGTCATTCACTTTGGTTCTGGAGTCATCAGGGTACTATCTGGATTTGGGGGGGTTTAGATAGATTTTGGTGGTACAGCATTCCACATGTTTTTCTTCTGTCCTCTGCCCCCCATTATAGCTAAACCTTGCCTCTTTATTTCTTTGGACTCCCTATAGTAGCACTGTGTTGTTATTTTTATTGTTTTTATTTATCTTGCATTCTTCAGAATGTTTCCTTCTAGAAGCCTTACCTTACTTAGTGAGGGCACAATTGTTTTGTGGCTAGGCATAAATTCCTGGGAGCTTCTGCCAATGAGACGCTAAACATTGTGAGAGGTGACATCCTAGGTGTATTACTCCTCATTTAGGTTCACTATATGATTCTATGTTAAATTGTCAGCATTAGTTTCACTTAAGAGAAGTAACTTATTAAATCACTAGTAATTCATCAATCAATATTGGTTACTGATTAAGCCATTCACCTCCAATGTCACTGAGTATAAAGCAGGGTTTAGGATATCAGACAGTGAAGATTTTGTTATTGTTTTTGATAGTGAACATAATGAGTCTTGTTTTATTTTAATCATATGTGTGTAGTTATATATATATATATATATATATATATATATATATATATATATATATATATTGATACTCCAGACATTTCCCAGCATATATTTAAACAGAACTCCTTACAAAGTACATTTCTTACAAAAAGTCTTTGTCAACAGAAAAGAGGAATGTGCCTTTTAATTTTGACAGTATCACACTAACATCAATCACTATAATTGACAAGAATATTGCTATCCAAAGACTCTTTACCTTACTGTAGTCATTGTGTAATTGTATATATTTTTTCTTTTGACTATGTTTTCTTCACTTTGTATCACTTCATGTAAGTCTTCCCATGTTTCTATGAATCCTTAATATATAGAGATATATAGACAGAGATACGGATAGAACTAGATATAGTTGTATATTTATATGAACATAGAAATATATATTTGTATATATTTATGTGTGTATATAAGGCAACTAGATGGTATAGTAGACAGAGTGCTGGGCCCTGAATCAGGAAGACTCATCTTTTTTTAATTCAAATCTGGCCTCAGACACTTACTAACTGTGTGACCTTGGGCAAGTCAATTAACCTTGTTTACCTCAGTTCCTCATCTGTAAAATGAGCTGGAGAAGGAAATGGCAAACCACTCCACTATCTTTGCCAAGAAAACCCCAAAGTGAAGAGTCAGATATAATTAAACAAAATGACCCAACAACATGTATGTATATATAGAGATGCATATATTCATAGAATCTAAATGTCTAAACATGAATTATATATGCCTGTATATGCATATATATACATATATATATATACAGACATATCCACATCCACATATACAGGCATAATATTATATGTGCATGTGTATAAAATCAGTGTCAGTGTGGGTAACTCTCCTATTGGGGAACAATACCACCTCTACCAGTGTATATCTGCAATTATTTAGCAAGCTATAATCTTAAAAAGGTGCCCAATGGCATACTGCTAATTTATGTCAGAAATAGAACCCAAACCCAAACTGTCCTGACTTCAAGGCTGGCTCTCTACCCATCATGTCATACAACTTCTATATTACTATTATGTAGTACAATACTATTCCATTAGATTTATTTGTGATCATTTGGTTATTACCCAGTTATTCAGCATATAATTTGTTTCTAGATTTCTATTATCACAAATAGTGCTGCCTTGAACAGGTTGTATGCATGAGTCTTTTCTTACTGTCAATAAGCCTCCATGAGATACAAGTAATCCCAGTAGTGGAATCTGGGTCAAAGGGCAAGAACATTTAAGTGCAGATAGGTTTTTTTTTTATAGGGGCCACTGGGAAGAAGATTAAGTGGATAGGGGATGGTGGACGATCAAGAAAGTAAAAGCCACAGTTGTTAACAATGTATATACAGGGGGCAGTGTGAGAATGCTTCACAATTTGCCCAATTGCCAACCCTTTGGTTGGTGCTATTTTTCTAGTATAAAGAGTCTCAGATCTGTTTACTTGACACCTCTATTCCTGACACATAAATGAAGAGATTGACTTCAGGTGCCTTGATCAGTCATTTCTCAGTCATATCTGACTCTTCATGATCCCATTTAAAATTTTCTTGGCAAAGATACTGGAGTGGTTTGCCTTTTCCTTCTCCAGGTCATTTTTACAA
Organism: Gymnobelideus leadbeateri; assembly: GCA_011680675.1. Taxonomy (NCBI): domain Eukaryota; kingdom Metazoa; phylum Chordata; class Mammalia; order Diprotodontia; family Petauridae; genus Gymnobelideus; species Gymnobelideus leadbeateri. The sequence continues at coordinate 32,790 of WOXC01001731.1, forward strand.
ATGAGGAAACTGAGACAAGGTTAGGTGACTTTCCCAGGATCCCACAGCTAGTAAGTGTTTGAGGCCAAATTTGAATTAAAAAAAAAGATAGACCTTCCTCACTCCAGACCCAGCACTCCATCCATTGCATGACCTACCTGTTCCATTGAATTAAAAAAAGAATGGGAAGATGCCTTAGAGATAATTCAGTATGAACACCACTTTCCTTTAACAAAAGGAGAAACAAAATTACTTGGTTGATATCATGTAGAGGCCTTTTTCATTTCTTACCTGGAATAATGAAATAGCTTCCTAAATGGGCTCCCTGTCTCAAATCTCTCCCCTCTTCAATCCATCCTCCACATAGTTACCAAAGTTGTATTTCTACAGCACGGGTCTGCCTTAACCATGCAAATCACTTCATTGCTTCATAAGTTCAAGTGACACCCTATTCCTTCTAGGATCAAATAAATATCCCTGCTTTGCACTTCCTTCATAACCTGGCTCCAGCCTACTTTTACAGCCTTATTATACATGACTTTCCTGTTCCATACTCCATGTTCCAGCCAAACTGTCTTTTTCTTTCTTTCTCTAAATCTAAAATATAAAATGAGAAGACTAGACTTTATGGCTTCTAAGGTTCCTTTTAGCTTTAAATCTAAATGATCCTATAGGTAACACCCCTTCTAGGCTAATTCCCCAGCTTCCACTCCCACTAATGGGTTGACTCCCAAAAGGGCAATTGACTAATTCTCTACTCAGAGCTATAGGGCAACCCTTAGCGGTTTCCAGGATTTAGTGTTGTAGTTCACATGCCTCCATCTAGTGCATTCCTCACTGATTATTAGTTGATATAAATGCTAACTGAATAAACTTTTCGAAAGGGTTATTTAGCTAGAGGGCTCCATGGATAGACAACCGGGCGCAGAGTCAGGAAGACCTGGTTTAAATCCAACTCTAGAAAATTACTAGCTGTGTGAACCTGAACAAGTCACTTACCCTCTGTTTGCCTTAATCTACTGGAATAGGAAAAGGTAAACTGTTCCACCCTATTTGCCAAGAAAAACCTATGGAAAGTGTGGTCTGTGAGGTCACAAAGAGTCAGACATGACTGAATAACAAATTTACTGCAGTGGTATAGATAGAATAATTGGTACAAAAATATTTCTCCCCAAAGACACACATTGTTCCACAAGAACATGCACAATTCTGGGCTAATCAGTAGTAGTAGTAGTAGTAGTAGTAGTAGTAGTAGTAGTAGTAGTAGTAGTAGTAGTAGTAGTAAGTAGTAGTAGTAGAAGTAGTAAATAGTAATAGTAGAAGAAGTAATAATAATAATGATAATAGCTAGTATGACTATAGCTCTTAATATGTGGTAGGCACTGTACTAAATACTTAATAATTATCATTTCATTTGTTCCTCAAAAGAACCCTGGAGTTGCTATTATTATCCTTACTTTACAGATGAAGAAATTGATGCTGAAAGAGACTCAACTGCTTTCCCAGGGTCACATAGCTAGTAAATGTCCATGGTCACATTTGAACTCAGGGCTTACTGACTCCAAGCCTAGCACTCTATTCACTATATCATCTAGCTACAACCTTGGGCTCAGACTTAGTTAATGTATGTGGTAAGGGGTAAGTCGGCGTTCCTGGTGAGATGGAAGTCCTTTTCTTCCTTTGTGGAGTCTTCATTAAGTTCTTTTTTGATGTGGGTAGCTCTGTGTGGGATGCAAGGGTCAGGACACTTGTGGAATAAGCTGCCTGTCCTTGTTCTGTCAAGTTTGTCCTTGATTCCCAGTGTAGACAATACTATCAGCCAGTGCTATTTTGGGAACACTAATAGAAATTCCAAATCTTCCAAGTGTTTGAAGTTTGCAAAGTTATCCTCCATTTGATGGGGTCAGGAATAGTACATCAAAGGAATTTTATAGTCCAGTGTTGGCACACTGTTAGCACTGGAGGGGTGAGTAAAGCCCTCTAGAATATAGAATAATAGAATTCATTGCTTAAAGGACTTGTAAGACCTGTTAATCATATACCTTCATTTTACAGAGGATGCAACTAACTCCCAGAGAAGGAACAGACTTGAAAAAGATCTCTCTCTCTCTCTCTTTCTCTCTGTCTCTCTCTCTCTCTTTCTCTCTCTCTCTCTCTCTCTCTCTCTCTCTCTCTCTCTCTCTCTCTCTCTAACACACACACACACACACACACAAATAGTAGCAACAAACCTTAAAGTGCTACATAAATTATGTTGATGATGATGATGTAATATAATAATGTAGGCCTTTTGAGTTCCAGTCTATCCCTCTTTCTACTATAACATTTGACCTTCTTGTTGAATTCAATTAAAGAATAAGTACATTAATAGAATTATAATGAGGACAGAGGTGACTCTCTCTGTCCCTGCCCCTGGCCACCATCTTCAAGAACCCTGGGCTATTTACAGTTGGGTATATGTACTCAGGCCCAGAGTCGAACGGCTTGGGGTTTGGTATTGATACGACAAATCCTAGGCATCTCTTTGATCCTCCCTGTGAAGGTAGCACAGGTGAGGTTGATACAGCCTCAGTTAAAAAGAGAGACATCACAATTTCTTTATATCTCCCCCATTATCTCTATCTCTATCTATATACTCCCTCCTCTTTCTATTCCCCGCTCCTTTCCCCCTTTCTCTTTCTCTCCCTCTCACTTCTCTTTCCCTTCTTCTTCTCCTTCTCCCTCCCTCCTACTTTCCTGACCACATGGCTGGGAAGTTCCAGAGACAGAGAGAGAGAGACTTCTCAGGAGGTATGGGATAAAGGTGCCCTTTCCCTTCACCCACTGGAAATTGTGATTACTCAAGCATGGTTACTAAAGCCTGAATGACCCTGAGGCAGAATCTCTGGGCCTTGGTTGCCTTTTCTGCTTTGTATTTCTTTGCCTGAGCAGAGGTGACTGAACAGCAAACCTGATGTTTACAGTCTTGAAGGCGACCTTGAGTGTTTGAGAGTTTTGGAGTTCCTTCTTCCCTCATCTGATTTTACCTGCTCTTTGGAACATGAACCTTATGTCTGCTATGGTGTTTCTTAGAGAAAGATGACTGATGACAGGAGGGTGAGACCAACTCTTGGCCTGACTTGTAAGATGACATGGATTAGAAGGAGTTGTTCAGACAAAGAAGAAAAAGGCAAAGGTTAAATGCCGATTCAAAAATCTCACTAAATATTTCATGTTCTAATGTTTTCAAGCATTCATCTCCCAGGAGAATATCCTTAGTGTCACGATATTGCTTTATTCCAAGTCTTTTGCCTTATAGGGTTTGTTTTATTTCTGTATGGGAGCGAAAGAAATAGCTGTCCTATACCTGACTTACATTTTCATGTAGAGCATCTTTCTACTCCCTCTGGGTAAAAGCCTACATGTGATACAAACCTGGATTTTAAGTGATTTTTCTCAGAGTCTCTGCGAAAGGGTGTAAAGAGCCAGGTAAACCAAGAAAAGAGGTTTATCTTCTCTCTTTATTGTAGAGGTTCCCACAGAACTGAGTCCAACCTATGTTCATGAAACCAGAGCTAATTTTACCTTTAGAGAAAAAAGGCTAGTGTCACATCCCACCTGTGTTCAATTGAAAGTCTGGGTGGTTATATAATAATCATGCTCCTAGAGGAGGTCTCGCTTGTTAATTTGCAAATATCCTCCCTCCAGAAATGAAGGAATACCTAAGTCACCAACTTACTATATGCCTTCTAGCACACTTTTACTAATACTTAGCTTCTTAGCCATCTCTATAACCCCTAAAACAAAGCCAAAAGAGGCTAATGCAGAAATTCTGGCCTATGAATTGAGAGTTCTGGGTTCTAGCCTTTTCTTGGTCTACAGCATCATAACTTTTTTGTTGTCATTCAGTTCTGTCCAACTCTTCCTGACCCCATTAGGGGTTTTCTTGTCAAGGATACTAGAGTAGTTTGCCATTTCCTTCCCCAGCTCATTTTATAGATATGGAAACTGAGGTGAACAGGATAAACTTACCTACCCAGAGTCACACAGCTAATAAATGTCTGAGGCCAGATTTTAACTAAGAGGAGTCATCCTGATTCGAGGCCTAGGGCTCTATCTAGCTGCCCTGGAAATTTTAGGCCAGTCATTTAACCTCCTTCTCATTTGTATAACAAGGAGAAACTCATTGCTCTGAAATAAGGGTAATCAGAATTGTGTAATTAAAAAAAAATGCTAGATTTGAAGTCAAACAACTGGAGTTTGTCTTTCCTTTGACACAAGTTGTCCTTAAGTAAAGCATTTCCTTTCTCCAGGTCTTAGTTTTCTCAACTCTAAAATGTGTGAATTGTTGAGATAGTTTCATAGTCATCCTGTCTCTAAATTTCTGGACTCCTAGGATTGTATCTCATAATAAAATAAGAATATTCACGTAAAAAATCACTAGGAGTAAATTTTTTTCATGCTTTGGGATAGGAAGATGGGGCTACATCTGAACTGAGCTTCCAAGACACTGTCTCCTAACCCTAATGGTATCCTCTGGGAAAGGAGGAAGAAGGCAGAACTGAGGAGATAGAGGCTGCTCAAAGGAAAGCTGGGAAGGAGAACAGAGAGATGGGATGAATGCACAGATAGAATTTGGAAACCACTTAACTTGAAAGACTGGCACTAACTATTCTCTCTGTTCATCAAGGCAAGCCCTCTGCAATCAGAGCAGCCCTTGCTCACCTGCTGCTAGATGGGTTAAGAAGTCATCTTACCCAATCATGAATGTATTGTTCTGTCCCTGACTGTCTCCTTCACTGAGTTCAGACGTATGGTGCAGGAGAGAGGGAGTAAGAGAAGAAGAGCAGGATCATAGATTCACAGTTTTAGCATCTCAGAAAAGAGTTTAGCGATAATTTAGTTTAAATCCCTCATGTTACAGATTGGGAGGAATGAAGTGCAGAGGGGTGAGTATTTTGCATTCTGTTGAAGAAGTATAATATTAGGGTTAGAGATGGGGTTATGGTCCTGGTAACCTGGGATGCAGTTTTCTCTTTGGCAAAGTGGACTAAACCACTTGCTTTTAAAGTGTGGTCTTCAAAGTTCCAAGAACCTTTGAGACTCTTTGGATGGAATCCTAATAAAGCTGCCCCTAGGCCCAATATTCTAACTTCATTATAGGTCCAATCCCACTGAACAGCAAGCCCACTGTACCTACCTAGCCCCACCCTGCTCACCTCCACTGATGTCCTAACTTCTTCTTATATGCCTCAGTGCTCACTGGAACAACAGGTGTGTCCCTGAACTCTTAGGTCCTACAGAAAAAGCAGGTGTGTCCATGTGATGAGAACCCAGCTACTGCCACTACCTAGTCACTGCCCCCAGACCCATTCCCACAGAAACAGGTGTGTTCTTGTATTCAATCACAATCACATCATCCATCTAGTCCAAGACAGGACCACAATACCTAACTCTCTACCTAGACCAGACAGGACCACAATAGTTAGCCAATTGGAGGGCAGAATGACCAGAATGTTTAACCACTCAACCGTAAATGGAACCACTCCTCCATTACCTAATCCCTTAACAAACCCCTTCTACATTTTTAATATTCATTATTTCTGTTATGCAATTGCATATTTACCCTATAAAGATCCATCTTGCTTTCTCTGAAGTTGCTGGTTCCTATTGGAACTTAGCCCACTTCATGAGAGGTGTCAATCTCAGTAAATGCCTATGCTTGGATTAGAGGTGGTCTGACTGAATTCTTTGAGATGGTTCCACCACAACACATCATGAAACCCCTACAGTTTTGGGGTGGGTATAGCCCCTACCTCAACACTCTCAGGAGGTTAGCAAGGTCAAAACATGTTTCATAATAATAACAAAATGACATTTTCCTATTAAATTAGTCCTCCCTTTTCCAACTACTTATGTGTGTGAGGCTGGATTTTCTTCACATACTTCAACCAAAACAACATATTGCAACAGACTGAATGGAGAAGTAAATATGGGAATACAGCTGTCTTCCATTAAGCCAGACATTAAAGAGATTTGCAAAAAAAAAAAAAAAAAAAGTAAAACAATTCCACTTTTCTCACTATTTGGGGGGTTTTCTATATTTTTTCATAAAATATGTTATTTGGGTCAATGTAATATGTTTTATTATTTTAATGAATTATATATAATGTATATATACATATATGTATATATATTTATATTTCATAACTCATGTAAACAAAAACTCTTAGTGATCCTCAATAATTTTAAAGAGTGTGAAGATGTGAGGGGGTGGAGCCAAGATGGTGGAATAAAGCAGGAACTTGTCTGATCTCCCCAAACCTCTCCAAATACCTGTAAAAAATGACTCTAAACAAATTCTAAAGCAGCAGAACCCACAAAATGACAGAGTGAAACAAATTTCCACCCCAAGATAACCTGGAAGGTCTACAGGAAAGGTCTGTTGTATCAGTCTGAGAGAAGAGCTCAGTCCAGTGTGGGTCTCACCAGCAAAGATGGGGCAGGAGCAGGCCTGAGGGGACTGAATCACTGGCAGCTGTGGTGTTATTCTCAACCCACAAACACCAAAGACAACTTCGAAGGTCAATAGGAAAGGTCTGTAGACCTGGGTGAGAGAGAAGGCAGTTTGGCTCCAGCCCCAGGGTGGTGGCAGCTGCAGGAGTGGCAGTGGTAGCAACAGCTGCTTCCAGAGTTCTTGGACCATGGGGGGTGGGGGGGTGGATAAAGCAGCTGATCATAGGGGGATTACAGGAATGTCTTTGAAGGAACTGAGACATGATTCTCTTGCTTTGCTCATGCTTATATCTGAGTCAAAGTCCTGGGTAGTAGTCCTGGGGTGAGGAGAAGCACTATTGTGTCAGAGTTTGAAGCAGTAATGGAGAGGGAATCCTCCTCATGGATCTAAGGAAGAAAAGAGTGCTTAGGGTCATTAACAGATCAGAGCACAGAGCAGGAGAGGAGTAAATACCTTTCCTTTGTTCATATCACCTTGGAAGGGCTAAAAATGTACAGGTCCCTAGAAGTATCAGTGAAAACAGCTGCTCAAAACACCTGAAGTTTGGGACAGTTTGCTCTCCACCCTGAAAGCAGAGGCCTACCTTAAATAAGAACTAAAAAGTCAAGTAATTGACTGAGAAAATGAACAAACAGTGGGAAAAATTCAAACTATAGAATCTTACTTTGGTGATAAGGAATATCAAAACATACAACCAGAAGAAGACCACAAAATCAAAGCTCCCCCATCCAAAGCCTCCAAAAAAAAAATACGAATTGGTCGCAGGCCACGGAAAAACTCAAAAAAGAGCTTGAAAATCAAGTAAGAGAAATAGAGGAGGGGCATCTAAGTTGTGCAATGAATAGAGCATTGGCCCTGGAGTCAGGGGGACCTGAGTTCAAATCCAGCCTCAGAAATTGACATTTACTAGGTGTGTGATCTTGGGCAAGTCATGTAACCCCAATTGCCTTGCCTTCTCCCCTCCAAAATAAAAGAAAGATAAGTAGAGGAAAAATTGGGAAGAGAAATAAGAGTGATGCAAGAAAGTCATGAAAAACAAGTCAATAATAGCTTGCTAATGGAGACACCAAAAATGCTGATGAAAATAACACCTTGGAGGGAAGAGCCAAGATGGCAGCATAGAAGCAGGAAAACTCCCAATAACCACCTCAAATACCTATAAATTATGACTCTAAACAAATTTTAGAGCCACAGAACCCACAAAGTGACGGAGAGAAACAAATCTCCCACTGAAGGCAGCCTGTCAGGCCTACAGGAAGGGTCTATCTATATTGAGGGATCAAAAGGCTTGGAATATGATATTCTGGAGGTCAAAGGAGCTAGGATTAAAACCAAGAATCACCTACGCAGCAAAACTGAGTATCATGTTTCAGGGTAGAATATGGTCACCCAATGAAATAGATGACTTTCAAGAATTCTTTTTTTTTTTTTAAACAAATGCTTATTAACTTCTGTTTTACATCATCCATTTCCACCAGATTTTGAGTTACAATCATTTTCCCCCCATTATTCCCCTACCCAACCTCCCAGAATAGTAATCCCACAAGATATCCCTTCCTCCAATCTGCTCTCTCCCATACCTTCTCCCATACCCCCATCGACTTTTCCATTAGAGGAAGGTGAGTCTTTGCATCCCAATCCCTATTACAAGCAAAAGAGTATTAATAATAGTATTTATATATATTTGAAACATTTAATGTTACAACCTCAAATTTCAGATCCATTTCCTTCCTCCCTTGTCACCCATTCCCTCTTGGGAGATAAGTAATTCAGTATATGTTGTACATGTCTAGCTTTGCAAAATATTATCATAGTAGATATATTGTACAAGGCTGCTTATAATTCCCTCCCATTCATCCCACCCCCACCTGGTCCATTCCCTACATGATCCTGTCCCTCTTCTATAGTGGGTACTTCCAACCTCCCCTCACCCCAAGGATGCCCTCCCTTCCATCATCCCTCCTCTCATCCCCCTTCCCCCTATCCTGCTGAAGGTTGAGATATCCCATTTAGTATGTATGTCATTTTCTCCCTGAACCAAATTCAATGTGAATGTGATTTTGCCTTTTTAGCCTTCCTTATTCTCCCCCTCTTTTGCAACCACTTCCCCTTGCTTCTTCTACATGGGATAGTTTACCCTACCCTGTCTCTCCCCATCTCTTCTTGCCACTTTCCTCTCTCACCTCATAATTTCATCCCTTGAGTATTCTCCCTTCCCAACAAATTCAACCTATGCCCTCTATCCATATATAACTGTAACTATATACACACACATTCACATATGTATTCATATGACCACACACCCTTCTTCCATTATTTTCATAGTGAGAAAGATATTATCAGTCACAGTTATTGCTTTTCCATATAGGAATGTAAATAGTTCAACTTTGATAAGTTCCTTTTGATTTCTTTTCCCTGATCACCTTCTCAGGCATCTCTTCCTTCTTGTGTCTGGATGTCAGATGTTCTATTCAACTCTGGTTTTTTCCTCAAGAATGCTTGAAAGTCCTCTATTCCACTGAATGACCATATTTTCCCCTGAAACAAAATACTCAGTTTTGCTGGGTAGGTGACCCTTGGGTTCATTCCCAGCTCTTTTGCCCTCTGGAATATCACATTCCATGTCCTTCGATCCCTCAGTGTAGAAGCTGCCAGGTTCTGGGCTATTCTGATTGTGTTTCCACAATATTGAAATTGTTTCTTCCTGGCTGCTTGTAGTATTTTCTCCTTGATCTGGGGATTCTGGAACCTGGCTATAATATTCCTGGGAGTTTCTTTTTGGGATCTTTTTCAGGAGGTGATCGGTGGATTCTTTCAACCTCTATTTTGCCCTCTAGATCTAAAACATCAGGGCAATTTTCCTTGAGAATTTCTTGAAGGGTGATTTCTAGGTTCTTTCTTTGATCATGGCTTTCAGGTAGTCCAATAATTTTTAATTGTCTCTCCTGGATCTATTTTCCAGGTCAGTGGTTTTTCCCATGAGATATTTCACATTGCCTTCTAATCTTTCATTTGTTTGGATCTGCTTAACAGCATCTTGATTTCTCATAAAGTCATTAGCTTCCATTTGCTCCAATCTCACTCTGAAGGAATGAATCTCCTCAGTGAACTTTTGAGATTCTTTTTCCATCTGGCAAATTCGACTTTTTAGGGCATTCTTCTCCTCATTGCCCTTTTGGGCCTCCTTTGCCATTTGAGTTAGTCTATTTTTTAAGGTGTTGTTTTCCTCAGTCAGGGTGTTGACCCTCATTTCATACTTTTCCTGCATCCTTCTCATTTCTCTTTCCAATTTTTCTTCCACTTCTCTTATTTGATTTTTAAAGTCCTTCTTAAGGTCCTCTATGGCCTGCAACCCGCTCATGTTTCCCCCTGGGGCTTTTGGAGCAGGACTTCTGACCTCACAGTCCTTTTCCCGCTCTATGCCCCCAAAATAGGAGTCTAGGGTTGCATTTTTCTGTTTCCTTTGCCTTGGCATGTTGCCACTTAATTGCTTGACTTTTGGGCTTGTTGCCATACTATGGCTTTAAGGCCAGATAGAGGAATTTTCGTCCCAAACGTGTGGGGGGCAACTTCCGTTTCTGGCAAGCTGTAAACCCACCCACGACTTCCACCCTAGATCACAATCCAGATCCAGGGAGGTTAAAGCAAGAGCAATTACCCCCAAGACTGATCGCTGGATCTCCCTACAAATTTGCAGGCTGGGAGCTGGAGCTGCCTCTGAAAACTACAAAATGGCGTTTGTCCTCAGCGGCTTCTAGCCCCCAGGGAGGGAGCCGACGCATTCCCTAATACCAGTCCCAAAGTCCATAGGATACTAACCTCTTACTTTGTCCTAGGCAAGTCTATGTTGATAATTCTGGAGTCGCCACAGCTCCTGGTGTTCTGGGGTTCCTCCAGCTGGCTGCTGGCCCTGCCGCCCTGGGGCTAAAACCTTGGCTCATGCGGACCTGGGCTCGGCTCGGCTCAGCTCCTGCGCTCTGCGCGCTGCACGCTGCCAGGTCCCAGACCGCTGCGCTGGTCCTTCCTGCAGGGCTGCTGGGCTGTCCTCAGCGGGAGTTTAGCTTCTCTGTGTCATTTTGTGGGTGCTGGGGCTCCAGAAGTTGTTCAGAGTCCCCTTTTACATAGTTTGGGGGGAATCTGGGGGTAGAGTGGCTTGGATGAGCTGTTTCTACTCCGCCATCTTGGCTCTGCCTCCGACTTTCAAGAATTCTTGATGAAAAAACCAGAGTTGAATAGAAAATCTGACATTCAAATACAAGAAGCAAGAGAAGCATGAGAAGGTAAACAGGGAAAAGAAAGCATAAGGAACTTATCAAAGTTGAACTATTTCCATTCCTACATGGAAACATGATAATTGTAACTTATGAAACATTTCTCAGTATGAGGACAGTTGAAGGGAACATATATATACATACATACATTATACACACACACACACACACACACACATATGTCTATATAGGAGGGTAAAAGTGTTTATAAATACGTATGTGAGTATGTGTATATATGTGTACAGTTATACATAGACAAAGGGCACAGGATAAATTGAATAGGAAGGGATGATATTTTAAAAATAAAATTAAGAGGTGAGAGAGGAATATAATGAGAGGAAATAGAGAGATATAGAATAGAGTTAAATTATCTCATATATAAGAGGCAAAGGACAACTGTTACAATGGAGGGGAAGAACAGGAAGGCAAAAGGGAATGTGTCAACCTTATTCTTATTGAATTTGGCTTAAGTAGGGAATGACATACACACTAAATTGGGTATCATACCCTACAGGAAAGTAGGATGGAAGAGGATAAAGGGGGATGATAGAAGGAAGGGAAGATTGGGGGGAGGGTAGTAAGAAGCATATGCTTTTAAAAAGAGACAGGGTCAAAGTAGAAAATAGAACAAGTGAGGGGAGGAATAGGAAGGAGGGAAATATAGTCACTCTTTCACAATATATCCACTATGGAAATGTCTTTTGTTAACTTCACATGTAAAACCTATATTGAGTTGCTTATCTTTCCAGTAAATACAACCTATATTGAATTGCTTATCATCTTGGGTGACAAGAGAAGAAGGGAAAGAATCTGGAATTCAACATTTTAAAATCATATGTTTAAAAATTATTATTATTATTATTATTATTTTTCATGCAACTGGGAAATAAGATATACAGGTATTGGTATGGAAATCCATCTTGCTCTACCAGAAAGTCTGAGGGGACATGTGGGGGAGGATATAGGAGAGAGCAGATTGGGGGAGGGGGTATTGAGTGGGATTGCTATTTGGGGGTGGTGAGTAGGAGAAAGACAGGAAGAAAATTTGTAACTCAAAATCTTGTGGAAATGAATGTTATAAACTAAAAATAAACATAATTTTAAAAAATAACAACTTTAAAAAATAGACTAACTCAAATGGCAAAAGAGGTCCAAAAAGCCAATAAGTTTAAATGATGCTTTAAAAAGCAAAATTGGACAAATGGAAAAGGAGATCCAAAAGTTCATTGAAGAAAATAATTCCTTCAAAATTAGAATGGAGCAACTGGCAGACCCCTTCACTTTATGTGAAATCAGGAAATTATAAAACACAACCAAAAGAATGAAAAAATAGAAGACAATGGTCAAAAAAACTTTGGAAAAACCACTGACCTGGAAAATAGATTTAGGAAAGAATATTTAAAAATTATTGGACTACATGAAAGCCATGATTAAAAAAGAGCCTAGATATCATCTTTCAGAGAATTATCAAGGGAAACTGCCCTGATATTCTAGAACCAAGGGGTAAAATGGAAGTAGAAAGAATTCACTTAGCACCTCCTGAAAGAGATCCCAATAGGAAAACACCCAGGAATATTGTAGCCAAATTCAAGAGTTCCCAGGTCAAGGAGAAAATATTGGAAGCAGTCAGAAAGAAACAATTTAAATATTGTGGAAACATAATCAAGATAACACAAGATTCATCAACTTCTACATTAAGGGATCAGAGAATTAGCAGCATAATATTCCAGAGGTCAAAAAGTAGCTAAGATTAAAACCAAGAATCTCCTATCTAGAAAAACTGAGTATAATTCTTCAGGGTACAAAAAAACGATATTCAATGAAATAGAAGACTTTAAAGCTTTTTTTTTTCCTTTTGTAGGGCAGTGGGGTTAAGTGACTTGCCCAAGGTCACACAGTTAGTAAGTGTTAAGTGTATGAGGTCACATTTGAGCTCAGGTTCTCCTGTCTCCAGTGCAGGTGCTCTTTTCACTGCACCACCTAGCTGACCCTAAAGCATTCTTTTTTTTTTTTTGAGGGCAATTGGGGTTAAGTAACTTGCCCAAGGTCACATGGCTAGGATTTTGTTTATGTGTGCGTTAAGTGTCTGAGGCCGGATCCGAACTCAGGTCCTTCTGACTCCAGGGCCAGCACTCTACTCACTGTGCCACCTAGCCGCCCCCTCTAAAGCATTCTTAATGAAAAGACCAGAGCTGAATAGAAAATCTGACTTTCAAATAAAAGAATCAAGAGAAGCATGAGAAGGTAAATGGGAATGAGAAATCACAAGGGACATGTTAAAGTTTAACTGTTTACGTTTTTACATGGAAAGATGACATTAACAACTCATGAGACCTTTCTTAGTATTAAGGGAGCTGGAGGGGAGAGCTGAATATGAAGGGATGATATCTAAAAAATAAAATTAAGGGAAGAGATAAGAATGTATTGGGAGAAGAAAAAAGGAAGAGGTAGAATGGGGTAAATTATCTCACAAAAGAGGCAAGAAAAAGCTTTAACATTGGAGGGAGAAAGGAGGGAAGTAAAAGGGAATGAGTGAGCCTCACTGTCATTGGATTTAACTTGAAGAGGGAATAACATACACATTCAATTGGGTGTGAAAATCTATCTTACCCTATAGAAAAATAGGCAGGATGATAGAAGAGATGACAAATGGGAGGAGGGTATAACCAGAAGCCAATACTTTTGAGGAGGGACAGGGTCAAAGGAGAGAATAGAATACATGAGACCAGGATAGGATGGAAGGAAATATAGTTAGTCTTTCACAACACTACTGTTATACAAGTGTTTTGCATGTTTACACATGTATAACCTATATAGAATTGTTTGCCTTCTCAATAAGGGTGGGTGGGGGGGGGGAAGAAGGGAGAGAATGTAGAGCTCAAAGTTTTAAAAACAAGTTTTAAGGGGCAGCTAGGTGGCTCAGTGAGTAGAGCGCTGACCCTGGAGTCAGAAGGACCTGAGTTTGGATCCGGCCTCAGACACTTAACGCACACACAAACAAAATCCTAGCCGTGTGACCTTGGGCAAGTTACTTAGCCCCAATTGCCCTCCAAAAAGCAAAAAACAAAAAACAAAAAAAAAGTTTTAAAAATAGTTTTTACATGCAAATGGGAAATAAGATATACAGGCAATGGGGTATAGAAATCTATCTTGCCCTACAGGAAAATAGAAGGTAAGGGAATAAGAGAAGGGGGAGTTGACTGAAGGTGGGTAGATTGGGGGAAGGTGTAACCAGAATGCACATTGGTGTGGGGAAACGGGAGAAATGGGTAGAAAATTTGGAACTCAAAATCTTGTGGAAGTGTATGTTGAAAACAAAAATAATAGGAATAAAAAAAACTAACTTAAAAATGTTTTATCATGTAATTAGGGAAAATAAAATAATAAACACAAGGGGAAAAAAAGAGTGTGAAGGTTTTCTAAGACCAAAAAGTTTGAGAATCACTGGACTTGGTGATCTCTAAGGTCTCTTGGCAGCACAAGGCCCAAGGCAACCCAAACTGAATTAATGGAAGCATTGTGTCCAGAATGAAGAAAAGGACAATCCCTTTGAAGTCTGTGCTGTTTAAAGCACATCTAGAGTTATTTGTCTCACCTTATGAGGGCATTGACAAGTTGGATTATGTCCGAGGAAGGACAGCCAGGAAAGAAAAAGGAGATTTGATAATGCCATATGAGAATCAGTTGAAGGAATTGGGTCTGTTTAGCCAGGAGAAGAGAAGTCTTAGAGAGGAAAGGTGGGGCCTGATAGCTGTCTTCAAATATTGAAAGAAGGTCATTTGGAAGAGTGAACTGACTTTTTCTATTTGGCCCCAGAAGATGGATAAAAACAAGGCAAAGGAGGCAATCATAGAAAATTGGAAGGGACCTTAGAGACCTTTTGGCCCAACACAGATATGACGAAGAATCTTCTCTACAACATACTTGATAAGTGATCATCCAGACTTTCCTCAAAGAATATGAGGATGTACGATACCTTTGAAAGGCAGTCCATTCGGCTTTTGGATAACTGCAGATTTTAGGAAGGTTTTCATTACATAAAGTATGTCTGCCCCTTTCCAACTTTCATTCACTGCTCCTGATTTTTCCCTTTCACCAAGCAATGCAAATATAACCTGAGTCTTTTTTTTCCAGACTAAATATTTCTACTTCTCTCAACTCCTCCTCAAGTAGCCTGAACTTGAGGCCCCTCATTATTTTGGTTACCCTCTGGATATACCTCTCACCTGGGGGCAGCTAATTGGTTCACTGGTCCTAGAGTCAGAAAGAATTGAGTTCAAATCTGGCCTCAGCTACCTGTCAGTTGTGAGATCCTGGACAAGAGTTTAACCTCTGTCTACTTCAGTTCCTTCACCTGTAAAATGTGGTTAATTAGCACATACCTTCTAGGATTTTTATGAGGATCCAATGAAGTAATATTTGCCAAGTACTTAGCACAGAACCTAACACATAGTAAATTCCTTCCTTCCCCTTTTCCCCAGGTTATCAATCTTCTTCATAAACTGCCACAACTAGAACTGAACATAATGCTCTAGATATTGTCTAAATAGAGATGAGGACTGTGAGATTATCGCCTTCCTGTTTCTCAATTCTATGACTATTTTAATTCAGTCTAAGAGAGCATTAACTTTTTGGCTTTCATATCCTATTCTTGATTCATAGTGACCTATTGATAAATTAAATCTCCCACCTAAGTTTCTACTCGAATAGCTTTCTACCCACCCCACCTAGTCTTATATTTTATTTTGTTTTCTGTTGAACTTGTGGTACAGAGACCCTTGCTGTGTAGGGATCTGCTTTTACCAATAGCCATATGCAAATCATAATATCCAAGAGTAGCTTATGGCACTGGGAAGCTTAATTTACTTGTCTAAGATTTCATAACTGACATATGATGGAAAGGAGACATAAGCCTTGGTCTTCCTGAATGTGAGATAATCCATTACACCCTATTATCTTATATTGTACTTCATAGAATCATAAATTTAGAGCTCAAAAGGACCAGAGAGGATATTCAATCCAACCCTCTCACATTACAGAGGAGGAAATGGTCCTGGAAAAAATTAATGACTTGACTAAGGTCACTTTTACCATAGTTGTCAGAGCTACAATTCAAACTCAGATTCTCTGACTTCTAGTCAGAGATATTCTTTTCACTCTACATACCAACTGCCTCTAAATTATAAAATTGACTTTTTAAACCTATGTAAGATTTTGCCTTTACCCTTATTAAATTTCATCTGAGATTCAGAGCAATGTTTATGCCCCTTGATATTCTTTCAGATCCTTGCTCTGGCATTCATTTCATCAGTTATGCCTCCTAGTTTTGTGTGGTCTTCAAATTCAATAAGTATGCCCTTTATGTCTTTATCAATATTACTGAAATGGTGTTTAAGTAGTACAGACCTAATTGTAGCCCTATAGGATTCATCACTAGAGACTCTTCCCCCAAGTTATCGTTGAACCTTCAATGATTCATCTCCTTGGATTTGACCATTTGATCAATTCTAAACAGACTCAATTACTCTACTTTTTAGCCCATCTCTCTCCATCTTCTCTATAAGAATAGCATGAGAGGTAATGTGGTATAGAGAGTGACATATGTAGGCAAAACAGTACAGGACAAATCAGAAGAGACCTGGGCTCTCACCTCTGATGCTCACCTCTCATAAATGACTCTTTTAACCTTAGGAAAGTCCTTTAAATTATCTGAGTTTCAATTTCTTCAGTGGAAATACCTGAAGAACTTAACTTATCTGGTTATGGTATGAGTATCACATGAGGTAATGTATGATTACTGTCAAATGCTTGACTAAATTCTTGGTAAACTATATTTATAGCATTCTCTTAATCAACCAATCTAGTAACCCCGTCACGAATTAATGAGTTACAAGGAGAAAGAATCCATTTCAACACAAGGAAGATTGACTAATAAAAAAGAAATATCTATCAAAGTAATAATCATTCAATCAATCAATAAACATTTAATAAGCACCTACTTTTTATCAGGAATTATGCTAGTCATCAGGAATAAAAAGACAAGGATAAAAATAGTTGGAGCTTACATTCTATTGAAGGAGACAACATGGGATAGATAGAAATCTGGGGAAGGGGAAGCATTAGCAGTGGGAGTGATCAGGAAAAAATGACAGGAAATTCTAAGAGGTAGAGATAGAGGAAAGCACATCTCAGGTATTAGAGACAACTTCTTCAAAAGCATAAAGATGGGATATGGAGAGTTGTGTTTGAGGAATAATACAAAGGCCAATTTGTCTGGACATCAGTGTATCTGGAGGGAAATAACTTATAATAAACCTGAAAATGTAGGATGAAACCAGATTTTGAAGAATTTTAAATGGTAAAAAGAAGGGTTTGTTTTTAATATTACAAGTAATATGGAGTTACTAGGACATAATAATGACCACGATTTATATAATATTTGAAAGTCCAATGTGGCCAGACATTACTTTAGAAGCATCACTTTGGCAGCTAGATAGAGAATGAATTGGACATAGAGAGAGAAACACAATAGGAAGATGAATGAGAATAGGGTCCTTTGGGAAGAAATGGACTCCCCATAATTAGAAGTAATCAAACAAAGGCTGAACAACCACCTAATGAGAGTTATAGGATATATAGAATATATTCCTGCTTACGTAAGGATTTGGACTGTATCCCTTGTGAAGATTCTTTCAGTTCCTGTATGCTGTCATTCTATATTTTATACAGCTAAGTACAATTCTGTTTCCCTGGCTGGTTCCTGGCTCTGGAGTAGATAATCATTCCTAATGAGCTGTAGCACCCAGGCAGGGTTGCTGTTCACAGGCTTGTTCCCGGGATACAAGGATAATTGACCTCACCATCAAGATTTTAGCAAACAGCACACAAGGCAAAAGGCCACCCTCACAAATTCCATTGACAGACATTCCTGACTCCACTGCCAGGGAAGCCAGTGATTACGACTAACTCTCTGATGCCCAGAAAGGTGTAGTGCAGGTAATAATCACTCAGGAGGAAGCAGTACCTTCCTATCTTTATCTGTATTATCTGTGATGACACATGACTTTGAGCTAGCAGATGATTGGTAAAGGGGAGAAGTGGGAGTTTAGGATGGAGAGATAAGAAGTGTCTGGATGATGGAGAACCCCAGATTCATTGACAGAAATGTAAGTCTGGGATGAGGAAACTTGACAAGAAATAGTCCAATTCTGCTTTGATTTAATGTCTTGACCTGATATTCTACCAGCATTTTAAAAAATTAGACCTTAATGTCCCTGTGTGTCCCCATTGAACAAGAACAACAAGAAATGAAGGGGGACACCAGGTCTAGAAAATAGTGAAATGATAGTTCCATTTGTCTTCTGTCCTGATCAGACACCATCTAGAATAATGTGATGAGTTTTCATTACCTCATTTTGAGAAATGTCTAGAGTGTGTCTAGAACAGAGCAACAAGGATGATAAGGGTCTAGAACACATGTTATCTAGGGAACTGAGGGCACCTGGTATAGTTTAGCTAGGAGAATAAAAAAAATGATCTCTGTCTTTAGCTATTTGAAGGATTAACATTTAGCATAAGGATTAAATGGTTTTCACTTGGCCTCACAGAACAAAAGTAAAAAAGAGTGGAAAGTACATTAGATTCGGATTCAGAGAACTTAAAAATCAACCCTGGTTCTACAACTTGTGTGCCTTTAGCTCCTTTCTTTGGGCATCAATCTTCTCAACTGGAAAATGGAAGATACTTTCCTTACTTCCTTAAGGTCCCTTCCAGCTTTAAATCCTATTCCTTCATTCTAATTTAGAAGGAAGCAGATTTTGGCTCAATAAACGAAAAAAAAAAAAACCCTTACAAGTCCAATAATTGTAATAATAATAATAGTAACTATCATTTATATAGTGCCATGTGCCTATACTTTATAATTTTTATCTCATTTGATCCTCACCATAATCCTGGAAGGTAGGATCTATTATCATCCCTGTTTTATAGATAAAGAAACTGAGTTCAGTGATTTGCCTAGGGTCATATAGCTAGTAAATGTCCAAGGCTGGATTTGAACTCAGGTGTCCTTAATTTCCTTACTCCAAACCCAGAATTCTATCTACTTTGCTCCATAGCTGTCCATCAGACAAAGCTAACCAGAAGTGAAGTGTGCTTACCTCTGAGCCTTGTCACTGCAGTTCTTAAGCTAGATAGCCACCTCTCAGGGATGTCATAGAGGAAATTAATAATATAGGGAGGAGGATCTGACTAAATGAACTCTGAAGTCCCTTCAGTCTCTAAAATTCTCTGAATTCTAAGAAAGTCACTATGCTTTATACTTTTAAAGCTCAGTCATGTAGCCAGGAGAGGCAACTGATAGACACATTTTATGCTCTATTTCCAAAGAAATATCTCTTATTTTTATATCATTTATTTTTCATTATATTGTCCTCCCCCTCCCAGAGATCCATCCCTTATAATAAAGAATAAGCGCGGGCGGCTAGGTGGTGCAGTGAATAGAGCGTGTAGAGCACCGGCCCTGGAGTCAGAAGGACCTGAGTTCTGAGCTTGCCTCAGACACTTAATCCACACAACAAAAACCTAGCCGTGTAACCTTGGGCAAGTTACTTAACTCCAATTGCCCTAAAGGGGCGGCTAGGTGGCACAGTGAGTAAGAGCGCTGGCCTCAGAGTTGGGATGACCCGAGATCAGATCCGGCCTCAGAAAATGAGCACCCACACATAAATAATGACTAGCCATGTAACCTTGAGCAAGTTACTTAACCCCAATTGCTTTAAAAAAAAAAAAAAAGAATAAGCAATACAAAACTAATAATAATTTAGAAAAAAAAAACTAACCAAGGGATCAACCAAGCGCCACAGTACAGGTAATCTTCTACATCCCCACCTTCACAAAGAAAAGAATACTCTGTTTCAATACCTATAATGTCAAGGAATATAGAGGAAACCCTTCATTATAATGTCTGGATCCCTTATGGAGAATTTGTGGGAGTATGTGGACATAGGAAAGTTGCAATCCACAAATTTGGGGTGCCCATTTTAATGAGATTCCAGATCCAGCAACATACTGAAACAAGCAAGGCTCTCTATGTTTACAACCATAGAATTTTAGAGCTTAAAAAGTCCCAGTAAAGAGTTTGGTACAGGGGCAGGGAACCTGGGGCCTTAAGGCCACATGAGGTCTTCTAAATCCTTAAGTGCAGCCTTTTGACTGAATGCAGATTTTACAGAACAAATCCTTGGATCCAAATTTTACCAAATAAATACTTGAATTTGCTCTGTAAAATTTGGATCCAGGCAAAAGCTGCACTTAAGGATTTAGAAGACCTCATGTGGTCTTAAAGCCACAGGTTTCCCACCTTTGGTTTGGTCCAATGGAGGACTTTATGGTTGAAGGTCCTGAAATTGAGAGGTAGAAAATGATTTACTTGATGTTATACTGCAAGAAAGTGATAATCAGTAGTTGAACTCAGGACTTTAGGCTCCTAGCACCTTTTTCCACACCACAGTGCTTTCCCATGCATTATCCTATTTCATCTTTAAATATGTGGTTGGCAGTGATTGTTCTTCCCATTCAAGGACAGGGGAAACTGAGGCACAAAGAGTAGAAGTGATGTGCCCAAGGTCACATAAGAAATCAGTTTTATAGAAGTTAGGACTAGAAGTGAATTTTCTTAATTCCCCTGCTCTTCACTGTACCTAATAAATTGGATATGAGTCAAAGTACTAAAATTTAATGTCAGAGTTAAATCATAGTTTCCAAAGCCCCTGTGTTTGACTTCTGCATTTTTTTTTCTGTCTACCACAGTTTCCCAATTCTCCCTAACACACTCCTCAGGCCCACATACTGATCCCAGCTGGTCCCAATGGATGATTTTTTTTTTCTTTGTCCAGGATTGCCTGTTCTCTGGAGTTAATTTGAAAGCTTTTCAAGAGCAGCAGGGGGAGATGGCTTTTCAGGATTTAATAGGAATGCTTTTGTAATGGAGATTTTAATTGGAGAGAACTTTGAATAATAGATGAGCTTTCTTCAGAATTGTTGGTGGGGTCAGCACCATATCCCATTCCACATGACAGGATTTGGGGCTAATCTTCTCCATGGGCCTGGGATATGTGCCCTTGGGGAGAAAATGGATACCCAAACCAGTCTTCCCTCCCAGCCAGGCAAATGCTCACTCCCAGTGAAGAATTTCCAGGGGATGTTATGGATCACCTTGAATGAAAATCTATTGTTCTATTGGGATGTTACTAGATAGTCCAATTATTGCTTTCCATCCTCCTTGATACTGAGGAGCAATGTTGTGTGCTAGAGAGAGAACCAGGCTTGGATACAATAGCACTGAACTAGAACCCTGACTTTGTTGCTTGCTAGTTCTGTGATCTTGAGCAAATTACTTTCTTTGTCCCTCAGTTTCTTCCTTTGTAAAAGAGATAATTTTATATGGCTATTATGAAGAAATTACTTGATAAATCTTAAAATGCCACTTTGTATTTGAGTTATCATCTCATTGTACTAGAAAGAGGTCTAAAATGAAAGTCAGAAACTCTGAGTCCTTCTTGTCTCAGTTCTGCCACTAATTTACTATATGATCCTGAGCAGACTTTTCATTTTTTTCAGCCCTCAGTTTCCTCATCTGCAAAATGAGAGAATTATTGGAATAGTTGGTTAAGATCATATCTAGCTTTAATGTTTCATGTTCTATATTCTAAGATCATTTCTAGTTCTAAAACCCTTTATTACTTCCTTCTTTTCTTCCCTCCTTTCTCTCTCCCTCCTTCCTTCTTTCCTTCCTTCCTCCTTTCCTTCCTTCCTTCTTTCCTTCTTGCCTTCCTTTTTCCCTTCTTTTTTTTCCTCCTAAATGCAATGTCACTCATGGAGCTTATTGCATTATTATGGGCACAGTAGCTTTGACCTGCTCTATTTCTGACCTGAGTCAAATTACCACTCCTTAGACAATCCAGTGTTCCTCAGCTCCCAGAGGCTTACCATAATGACCCAGGACTTTGTGCAGAGACCTGAAAAGCTTAGCCAACTGGAACTCAGAACTCCCAACTCAAGATATCTACCAGCCTCAGATTTCCTGGGGGCAGGTGTCACAGGTGTGTGACAATTCTATATTCTAAAGACATTCCACACTCCAAGGTTGCTTTTAGCTCTAACAAGAGCAAGCGTCAATATTCTGAGGGCTCTCAGTCTAAGGCTCCATGACTGATTATATGAACTTGATCCAATAAGCAACAGGGAACCATCAGTTTCTTGTGCCAGGAAATTTTGTGGAGAATCTGGCAGTGATCTGGTGAACTTTAGGAGGCTGTGAACACTCCAGCCAAGTTAGGAAAATTGTTAACCAATGTAAAGTTGACTAAACAGAGTGGAAATCTGCATCTTATGAATGTCCTTCCACTAAAATCAGATAAGTAGCCTAAATTGCTTTCTACCCTCATGCTCATGTTTAGTCATCGTGTTTTCAGAGAAGAGAAGGAAATATGAAAAGAGGGACAAGACAAAGGGAAGATAGTATTTTCTTTGTAGGGAAAAAGGTGGCTGTGAAGAGACTTCAATTTCATAAACATACAACATGTTCTAAATCTCTTTCCTTAGCTTGGTGGGATATGTGATTTTTGCTTTTACACACACACACACACACACACACACACACACACACACACACACTCACACTCACACACACACGCGCGCGCTCTCACCCTCGCCTTCTCCAAAGGTAATAAGAGCTTACTTGCATAGCATCTTGGTTCAATGGGAAGAACACTAATTTTGAGGGCTCTATTCAGAGTCTTGAATGAAAATTCCTGCTCTGCCCCCTACTATCTGTATAACCCTAAGCCAGTCACTGTACCTCTCTCTTCCTCAGTAAAGTCAATTTTTACAAAGAAAGAGTTGCACTAAATGACTTCTAAAGTCCATTTCATATCTTTAACCATGATCCTTCAACCTTAAAAGGTTTGTTACATTTATTATCATATCTTCACAAAATCCTTGGGATTTTATTGTTATCCCCCTTTCACAGATTGGGAATTGAAGATAAGAAAGGAAAAGTGACCTGCCCCTAAATCATATAGGAAGTTGGGCACAGAGTCAAAGATGAACCCAGACCACACAAATCTTGGCTTTGGGTTCTTCCCACTTTAATATACACTTCCCCTAAAAGAGTCATATCAATTACTGCTTATTAGATGTGAGACAAATCATTGCCAGATTTGAAATCAAAGGACCTGATTTTAAATTATGGTTCTGAGACTTAGTAGCTATGGGACCTTGTGTAAGTCGTTTTAATTGCCTTAATTTCCTTATCGACAAAATGGGATTAATAATCTTTATATTACCTATATTGCACGGTTGGTGTGTGGGAAGTGCTTTGTGAACCTTAATATGCTGTAGAAATGTGAGTGATCAAATACTGTACAGATGACTGCAGCTCCTAGTTCTCTCTCTGTTTCCCACTGACCCTGTCCATTGTGCAAAAAGCATTGGAATCAATGGCTTTACAAGCCCTAGTGGCCTGCTCATTAGGAACAATTTGCATGCTGAGCATCAGTATGACAGGCCTAGCAAGGGATTTGTTTAGCTCATTTGGAGTAATGGAGATGAGAAATTAATCACTTCAATGCTGATGTACCTTGGCAGTCCTGGACCACTCAGCATACCCACGTGTCACTCCAGTACCCACCTGGCATCCTCTTGGTTCCATCTCTAACCGTCTGGGTCTCAGGGCTGGGTGATCTGGCCAGCATCCATAAGCCCAGAGAGATACCTACAAGCCAGCCAATCATAAATGTAGGTGATGTTTTGTTTTGGTATCCCCATTCCTGTCTCTCCTTCCCTTGCACTATTGTGGGTCCCTCCTGTAAAAATCAATTCAAATTAGCAGCGTGTTGAAGTAGAAGGAGCACTGACTTTGTAGTCAAGAGGCCTGGGTTCAAAGCCTCCTATTCCATGGTGTGATCAACTGTGCAATCTTTGTAAGTCGAGATTTTACTTTTCTCCCCATTGGGTGTAAAAAAAAAAAAAACCCACATCTTTATCTTCACTAACCTTTCACTGAAATTTAACATTTTCTTCAATTGTTCAGAAACATTACTTTAGGAAGGATTCTCTAGGCTACACCAGTCTTCCAAAGGGGGCCATGACATGAAAAAGGTTAAAAACTTATATCATGACATTTAATTCCTTCAAGCTATGAGGAATAAGGAATGAGAAAGGAATCTGAACCTAGACAAAGGAAAACACTTGTCCCTAATCTCACACACACACACACACACACACACACACACACACACACAAATGATAACTCCAAGATTTGAAATTGATTTTTCTAACTTCCAGTTGGGTGGTCTTTCCAAGAGGTGGTCCAAACCAAATCCATATAAACAGAAAAGCAAATGTAAAGACTAAATGATAACGTTACTATAAACAGAACCTCTGGGAACAAGTTTGCTGTTGTTGTGTAATCATTTCAGTGATATCTGACTCTTCATTATCCCATCTAGGGTTTTTTTGGCAAAGATCTTGGAATGATTGTATATGTATATGTGAACAGAATGAAAGATAGAAGATGGTAGCTACAGGATTTGATAAGGCATGATCAGCAGTAAGGCAATGGTGCAAGGGATTATCTGATAAGGGTTGTTATATAAGTCAACTGATTCACTAAGGTTTTAAAAAAAATTTTAAACATTTTTATTTTAAAGTTTTGAGTTCCAAATTTCATCCCCTTCCCTCCCTTGTCCTTCTACCCTTCCCACTCCCTGAGATGGTAAGCAATCAGATATAGGTTATACATGTGCAATTATGTAAAACATTTCCGTATTCGTCATTTTGTACAAGAAGATTCAAATAAAAGGAAAAAAATGAAAGAGAAAGAAAGAAAGAGAGAGAGAGAGAGAGAGAGAGAGAGAGAGAGAGAGAGAGAGAGAGAGAGAGAGAAAGAAAGTGAAAAAAATAGTGTATTCAATCCACAACAATTCTTTCTCTGGAGGTGGATAGCATGCTTCATCACTATTCCTTTGGGATTGTCTTTGATCACTATATTGCTAAAAATAACTAAATAATTCAGTTCTTCATGGAACAATGTTGCTGTTATTGTATATACAATGTTCTCCTGGTTCTCTTCATTTGCTTATGCATCAGTTCATGTAAGTCTTTCCAATTTTTCTGAAATGATCCTGCTTGTAATTTCTTGTAGCACAATAATATTCCACTAAAATAATAAATGATACCTTGTTTTGCTATTCCCCAGTTGATGGGCATCCCTTTGATTTCCAAATCTTAGCCACCATGAAAAGAGCTGTTATAAATATATTTTTTTGCAAATAGGTACTTTTCCCTTTTCTTGGATATCTTTGGGATATTAGACCTAGCAGTGGTATTGCTGGATCTGATGGTAAGTGTAGTTTTATAGCCCATTTTGGCATAGTTGCTAATTGTTCTCCAGAACAATTAGATCAGTTCACAACTCCACCTAAAGTGCAATAGTGTCCCAGTTTTCTCACATCCCCACAAACATCCAACATTTTACTTTTTTGTCATATTAGCCAATCTGATAAGTGTGAGGTGGTACTTCAGAGATGTTTTAAATTGTATTTCTCTAATCAATAGTGATTTAGAGAAATTTTTCATATGATTATAGATAGCTATGATTTCTTCATCTGAAAATTGCCTGTTCATATCCTTTGACCATCTATGAATTGGGGAATTACTTGTATTCTTATAAATTTGACTCAGTTCTCTATATATTTTAGAAATGACACCTTCATCAGAGATACTTGTTAACACCCCCCCCCCCAGTTTTCTGCTTTACTTATAATTTTGGTTGTATTGGTTTTGTTTGTGCAAAATCTTTTAAATTGTATATAGCCAAAATTATGTCTTTTACATTTTGTATTGTTATTTATACTTTTAATTTTGCTTATGATATCACCTTTTATGTGTAAATCATGTACCCATTTTGATTTTATCTTGGTATACAGTGTGAGATGTAAGTTTATACCTAGTTTCTGCCATGCTGTTTTCCAGTTTTCCTAGCTGTTTTTGTCTAATAATGAGTTTTTGTTCCCGAAGCTTGGATATTTGGGTTTATCATATACTAGATTACTATGATAATTTACTTTAATGTAATTTATATTTAATCTATTTCACTGATCCCCCTTTCTATTTTGTAGCCAGTATCAGATTGTTTTGATAATTGTCACTTCATAATGCAATTTGAGATCTGGTTAGTCTACATTCCTTCACATTTTTTTTTCCATTGATTCCCTTGATATCCTTGAGGTTTTACTCTTCCAGATAAATCTTGCTATTATTTTTACTTTAGCTTTAGAAAACATTTTTTGATGTTTGGGTATGGCACTGAACAAATAGATTAATTTAGGTAGAGTAGTCATTTTTAATATATTGGATCAGTCTGCTCATGAAAAATTAATATTTTCCAGTTGTTTGGATATGACTTTATTTGTGTGAAAAGTGTTTTATAGTTCTGTTCATATCATTCCTGGCTTTATCTTGGCAGATAGACTCCCAAGCATTTTATATTGTTCACTGTTATTTTAAATTGAATTCCTCTTTCTACCTCTTGTTTCAGGATTTTGTTGGTAACATATAGAAATGCTGATAATTTATGTGGGCTTGTTTTGTTCCCTGCAACTTTGTCAAAGTTGTTAATAATTTCAAGTAGTTTTTTAGTTGATTCTTTAGACTTTTTTAAGCATAACATCATATTGTCTACAAAGAATAACTTTTTTCCCTCATTGCCTATTTCAATCACTTTAATTTCTTTTTTTCTCTTACTGCTACATTTCTAGTGCAATATTAAATAATAGAGATGATAAAGGGCATCCTTGCTTCACCCCCGATTGTATTGGGAAAGCTTCTAGCTTATCTCCATGACAGACAATTCCTGTTAATAGTTTTAGATAAATATTACTTACCATTTTAAGGTAAACTCTATTTAGTCCTATGCTATCTAGTGGGCTTTTTGTTTTGTTTTGTTTTTCAGAAATAGACACATAAAATTTAATCCCTTTGCCTTAAAAAAATACATCTTCAATTAAAAACAGCACACAAGGCAAAAATCAGTTTCATAAAACAAAATACAAAATAATTTATATGATCCATATCCCATAGTATCTTATATTAGAAAACAAATCAATTTAATTCACTTCATATTTGAAATACAATAATATTGTTATCAATTTTACTTATGCAAAAGGCCTATGCTATATCCTTGAGCAACATCCATGATTGTCTTTGTGTTATAAATTACACTTTTCAGTAGTTGAATATATTTATATGTATGCAAAATATCCCCTGCTATAGTAACAGCCATAAATTCATAAATGTTTGCCAAAATTATAATCAGTAACCAAATAATATAATTCTGGAGTTTTAAAGACCTTCTAAATACATAATTCTGGCATATATGGCAGTGGTAGATCAGAGTTGTGAGTAGGGTTATTATAAGTACTCTTATCTCATTTACCCTATTATGTCTAATTTCATCCTTCCTTGTAATAAACATTTTGTTGTTGTCCTTTAAAGTTGAAACAAAAGAATCTATCATTCTTTGTATTATTTAGCTCTAAGACCCCAGCTAGAGATTATACTCTGGCAAGATACCTAGCTTCTCTGGAGATGACACCTCATCCTCCAGTTACTTCCTCCCTACTTCATGCCCAATAAGTACATCAAGACTAGCAAATGTCTATGGTTAATGTTATTTATAACAATAAAGTAAATGCTTAAAATAAAGGTAAACAGACTTTCCTGTGCCTAAAGGGAAAAAAATATGGGGTTCTGAGAAGGAAGTCCAACACAAGAAAGGAGATCCAGAATTACAGCCTTGGAGTTTGTAGTTCAGGAGGGTTCCAATGACAAAATATCTCTCCTGATAATTCTGGTGTCTGATCAACTCATACTGCATTACTCCTAGTGCTCTCACCTGCTTTTCTGTGGTTGCCTCTGCCCACACTTCTCTTCCAGCTCCATGAAGCCTCTTTCCACCTTTCCTCTTCCAACTTCATTCACTTTTTTCTGCTTTTCATCTGGAGCTATTTTCCTCCTCCAATCTGGTTCCTGGTTAGAACCAACTGAATCAACTTTTTCTTTAACTTCTTCATTGTCTTTAAACATACACTGAGGACATAGCCATTGGTTGTTCAATCAATGAATGGTTCATTCCCTTTCTAATCTATTCAAAGGACTTACTCAAACCTCATAAAACAATCTCTAGAGGCTGACACATTTTTGCTAGTTTAAAACCTCATTACCAGCCCCTTTTCTTTGCTTAGGTGCTAGACTTTCAAAGATTTATTTCGCTTATGCTGATATGGAATAGTCTACTGGCTGGAAAGGATCATAGAACATAGAAAGGTAGAAAATATGCTTTAGAATGTTAACTAGAAAAGACCTTAGAACATAGACTGTTAGAGTTGAAAATCACTTAAGAACATATAATGTTAGGATTACAAGATGGAATTTTACTTTTGCTCATGCTTGATGCTTTTGACATTATATTTTCAGTGGAATTTGAAGAAAAGCCCCCTTTTCCATAAAGTGGTATTAATGCTGCCACTTGTTTTGTTTGTCCTTCAGTTTTTAAGAGGACCAATAACATCCCACAGTAATGTCTTGACTTGCATATAATTTGGATTTAAGTGAAGCAAAGTTGCACAAAACCATGAGTTTCACTCTCTCTTCCAGAGTCATTGCAGTCCAGTAGCAAGACAAAAGCTAGGATAATAGGTGATGGTCTGGGATGCAACAGATGACCTTGGCATCTTTGATGTCTGACCAAGCTCTAAATATTCCATAGTGCCTTATTAACTGTCTTCATGGACATTTTACAAATTGTTCTCATCTGCTCATTCTGCCAGGGGGTGAGGAAAGTCTTCACATGCTTAGGGTAGACATCCCCTTAATTCACTGATAGACTTGAGGAACACTGATTACCTTCAACCTGTTTTAGCCTATCTGGCAAGAGGATTTGTCAAGGAAAGGCTGCTACCTACTTGCTACAGCTTTTTTTTTTTTTTTTTGCTTTTTGGAGGGCAATTGGGGTTAAGTAACTTGCCCAAGGTCACACGGCTAGGTTTTTTTTGTTTGTGTGTGTTAAGTGTCTGAGGCTGGATCCGAACTCAGGTCCTTCTGATTCCAAGGCCAGCGCTCTACTCACTGCACCACCTAGCCGCCCCCTTGCTACAGCTTTTAAGTACAGGTGAAGAGTTGGGTGAAGGTGGACACCAAAGGAGGGTAAGCAGCACTGAAAAGGGCTTAGCAAGCCCGCACACCAGATATGTTGCTGTTACTACTACTACTACTACTACTACTACTACTACTACTACTACTACCACTACCACTACCACTACTACTACTACTACCACTACCATCACCACCACTACTACTACTACTACTACTACTAGCTAACATTTATCTAACTCTTAAGATTTCCTAAATATATTACATATATTATTGCATTGGTTCCTTTCAAAGCCTTGTAGAATAGATACTATTATTCATATTTTAAAGATGAGGAAACTGAGGTTAAATGGCTTATCTAGAGTCATATATTTAGTAATTGTCTGAGGATTTGAATTCATGTCTTCCTGGCTCCAAACCAAGAACTCTATCCACTATACCATTTATCTGCCATCAATGAAAAGCACATGAGAATTAGAGTCAGAGGACCTGACTTTGAAACCTGACACTCCTACTTTATTCTGTGTAAAGCTGAACAAGTTACTTGGCACAGTGTTTGAGTTTCAGTATTCTCATATGGAAAATGAGGAGGTTGAAATAGATAATCTCTAACGTCCTTATTCCTCTAAATCCATACCAGAATATCTTCCCCACCTGGTTATCACAAAGCCTAGAACTGTATTCAGCATGTTGGAAACTCATGGTCATTAGAACCAAAGTCAGAAGATCAGAATCTTAGTTTTGCCCTTTATTGGGAGTGGGACTTTCAGCAAGATGTTGAACTTCTATAAGCCTCAGTTTCTTCTTTGTGGAATGGGGATATTATACTTTTTTCTCTTTATAAGGTTATGAGGAAAATGCTTTGTAAAGTGTTATATAAAAGGTGAGCTAAAATAAAGTACATGCATATTCACATTTATGTAGGTATGTAAATATGTTTATATGCATATATTCACTTCTATGTGTGTATACAATTTTTACCATTAGCTTCTCATTCCCTTTACATTAAGCTTTTACCCCTTCCTTCAACTTACCTTTAAAATATCAATGTGCCTTTTTGTAAAACCCATTGTGAATTAATTTGTCATAAAATGTTAGAGCTAGAAGCGTCCTTGGTTTACCTTTGTAATTCTACAGAAAAGTAAACTGAGACTCGAAGAGAGGAAGCAAAGATATAATCTTTTAGGCTTCATAGAATTATTCCCTTTTGACTATATCACACTTCCTTCCCTCTTACTACCCAAGCAAAAACTGATGATGAGAGCTTCTTGTTGGAGTGACAACTTTCAATTAAAAGTGAATATTTTGACCCATTCTCAATTTACACTATATTTACATTGTTTTCAGTGCATTTTATAGAGGAAAAAGTTCTGGCCCTGGAGTCAGCCACATCCTGCTTCTGATCCTAACTTGTTGTATAACTGTGGACACTTTATCTATCTCTAACACAGTTTCTTTATCTGTAAAATGGGAATAATAGTACTTAACTAAAGGGTTATGAGGGAAATGTTTTGTATAACTTAGTAGAAATGTGAGCTATTATTATTCCCAGATTTCATAAAATCAAATAATATTGCAATCGGGAGAGACCTGAGAATATTGACTATAAAACTTTAGAGCAGAGGAACTTTAGAGTATAACATGGTACAGTTAGAAGACTCTAGGACACAAAATATTGGAGTTTTATAGCACCTTTGAAGAGAGAATGATAGCACAGAGAAGTGAAAACTGGAAGGATTCTTAAATACCATAAAGTCCAATTGCTCCATTATATAAAACTAAGACCCAGGGAAATGAAGTCACTTGTCAAAAATTGCATTGAAATTAGTGACAAAGCCAGGATCAGAATTCAGTTCTCTTGACTCCCAAGAAAATGGTCTTAGATTCTTCTAAAAATAAAACAAAAAATAGTGTTTTAGTGCTTCAAGCAATGGGGAAGATCAGAAGCCAGCAAAATTGTATGCTTTGCTGTCAAGGAAATGTTCTTAATATTATTTTTGTTAAAAGAAGCTCTTTACCACTGAGAATTTCAAATGTTTTTATAATAAACCCCTAAAATCAAGGGCAACAATATATTTGCAATAAAATGTACATTAGCATATTTTGATAGTTTTTGATCATTTTTGCATGTTATTAAAATGAAACATTTGGTAAAAATTAAACATTATATGCAAATTAGTGCAACAAACCTACTTTTGGAATAATAATTCATTATCTTCCCTCTAATATATGTGAGTGGCTTCCCTTTTTTCTATGCACCATAGCGATTAAGTCAGGATATTGGAAGTTTACTGAGGAAGTATAATAGAGAAGTCTGCTCTTCATTTGCATAAATCCCAGAATCCCACCTGTCGAAAATTGTAAGCTATTAATAGGTGATCAGACTGTTACTTGATGTTCATTTATAACATTTTTTACTGGAACCTAATGAATATTTGGGACAAAATTTCAAAATCATTGGAATTTGGACCATTTCATTGCCAGAAAATAAAAAAAGTTTCTTTGTGTCAAATCAACAATACACAAAGTTAGAAGAGTATCTACCTGAGCTGCTTTCCCTTGTACCCTTTCCCCCTAGATCTCTTTTAGAGAAAGAGTTATAGAATTAGACTATTTCAGAGCTCCAACTTGTTCACCAAATCTTAGAGCATGCAATGGTAGAGCCATCAAGGGATGTCACAACTCATTTAGGTAAAGTGTCTCATTTACAGAGGAAAACGTTGAAGCCCTAAGAGATAAATTAACTTAGCCAAGGGCTTATGTGAGGATTCAAACCCAGGTCCCAGAGTCCCAACATGGCACTCTTTCACTTCATTACATATACCAGTTTCTTAAAGCATGTTGAGTAGTGCCGCAGATTTAGAACTAGAAGGGACCATAGAGACCTTTCAGTAATAGGCGAGGGCCCCTAGACATAGAGACAGAAGGGTCTTAATCCAATCTCTTTATGTATAAATGAAGAATCCAAGTCTCAAAGATGGGTTGCCCAAGGTGCCAAAGGTAATACGTGGCTGAGCTGGGATTTGAATTCAAGGGCTCTGATTCCCACTCAACACTTTCGACCACAACATAACTGCAGATGTATATTGTCCAGAGCTATGTATCTCCTTTCCCCTTCCAGGTTTCACATGGTGTGTTCATCAATGCCTCTGCATATGTATATGTGTTAATGTCTTTTTGTTCATTTCCATGGACAGGACTGAGAAATGATAATCCAGAAATTATATACATAAGAGATATTTATTTTTGAAATGGCATTCAATTACTAGAACTTATAGGTCCAAATGAGCATTATCCTCTCCAAGACAGTCCTTTGAGACATAGTCCAGTGATTTTATTTAATTCAATTCAATTGTATTCCAAGAACATTTATGCAGCACTTACTCTATATAAGAAACTGTGCTAGACACTGGTGATGCAAAGACAAGAATGAAGCAACACCTGCCCTTGTGCAGCTTATATTCTATTTGGTGGATAGAATGGGTACATAAATAAATACAAAATCATATCAGGAGAGAGAAAGGCTTATAGGCTTATTTATATGGGTAGAGATTCTACTAGGAAAAAATAAAGAAGGAATGACTTTTAGCTAGGGATACTGCTGGTACATAGACATAAACAGAGGAAGACATATAGCTACTTTAAGGAACTTCCACCCATCCAGTTTGACTGGAATATAGAGTGAAAGAAAGAAAAGAATATAATGTGACTAGTAAGCAGAGTGCTTTAAATACCAGTCTGTGGAATGCATATACACACATATATGTATGTGTATATATACGCATATATGTATGTATGTATATATATATATAAAATTAAATATTATAATTTATCTATAGCTATATCCGTAAATGTCACTGAAGATGTTTGAACAGGGGAATGAGTTAGCCAAACTGATCTCGTTGGAATATTAGTTTAGTAGTTGTGTGGAAGATGGATTAGAGAAAGGAGGGAAAAGAGGCAGAGAGAATAATTAGAAGTTTATTGTATTATTCCAGAAGAATGTGATGAGGGCCTAGACCACTGGGTCTGTGATGGAAGTAGAAATGGAGGGGTTGAGTATCAGAAAGACTTGCAAAGTCATTAGTATATATCTAATGTGTGTTTCTAGAAATCTTTATATCCAGTCCACATTTTTCTCCTGAATTGTACTCCTAAAGTATAGCTGTCATGGGAATTCCCTTAATTTCTCACTAGCTATACCTCTTTGAAATGGACCCCTTAATGATCCCAGGAAACCTTACTGTTGGGAAACTCATTATCCTGTGAAATTGTATAAACCATGGTACTCACACTTCAACACTACCATCACTACCCACTAATTAGAGGGCTAAAAGGCAGAGTAAAGAACTCCTCCTAAGCCACCCATTTAAAGTGAGCTTCTCAGACAGCCATATTCTACATTTTTACCCTGCATTCCTTTGCACTGGACTCCATCATGTTCCCACATCCATGTGTAACTTCTTTTTTTTACCACTTCCTACCTCTTTTCAATTTCCAATTGTGTATTGTCTTTTATCATTAAATTTTAAGCTCCTTGATGGTAGGGACTGTTGTGTGTGTGTTTGTGTGTGTGTGTGTGTGTGTGTGTGTGTATCCTTACTACTTATCACAGTGCCTAGCACATAATAGGTACTTAATACATGTTTACTGATTGTTGACATCTCTAAATCAATTCACCCAAAGCAAAACTTATCTTCTCCACTAAGCCAACCACTTTTGTAAACTTCCCTTATATTCTTGAGGACATCACCCTAGGTTCACAACCTGGGTAACCATCTTAATTATTCACTCTTCCCCTATCCACATAATGAAACAGTAGTCAAGTTCATATATCCCCAATATCTCTCACATCAATTTTCTCTCCATACATAGAACTATCCTCATGTTTGAGTATCTGGCCTAGCTCTCCTTTCTCTCAGCTCTTACCTCTCACCTGAATGGTTTAAATAATCTCCTGATTGGTTTGTCTTCTTCCTGTCTCTCATTTTTCCAATCTATCCCCTATATTGATGCCAAGATGATTTTCCTAAAAGCACAGGTTTGACCATGTCATTTCCTTACTTGAGAATCTTAAGTGCTTCCCTATTTGTTTTTGCTAGGATCAAATGCAATTCCTGTGTTTGACATTTAAAGTCATTAATGCTCCAGCTCTACATTATTTTTTTCCAAGATTGATCTTCTATTATACCTCTTCACACATTCAACTTTCTAGCCAAACAGGACTATTTTCTTTTCTCAGAATATGGAATTCTATCCCCATTTCCATATACCTATACAGGAATGTCCCCTATGTCTAGAATAGCTCTCTACCTCCTCTGCCTCTTCAAATTTTATCTCCCTTCAAGATTCAGAATAAGTGCTACTTCTTGTAGGAAGCCATTCCTAATCCCCTTATTTCTTAGGGCTCTGTCTATCTCCTGGAAATCACTCTTTATATCCTTTTACATATAGCACCCTCAACATCTCTGGATTACCCTGCCAATTTATCGTCACAGTTTGAGTACCATAAGTACTACTTTGTGAGTTTGCACTCTTAAAACTATAGTTCTTAAGTTCATACTACCAAGGTACTATGTTGGCCTGTTAAATTAAATATTTCACTTTAAATCATTATTGATCAGTGAAATGCAAATTAAAACCATTTTGAGGTACCACCTCACACCTATCAGAGTGGTTAATATGACAAAAATAAAAAAGGAAAATGTTGGCTGTTGGAGCGGATTTGGGAAAACTGGGTCATTAATACACTATTGGTAGAGTTGTGAACTGATCCAACTGTTCTGGAGAGCAAGTTGGAACTATGCCCAAAGGGCTATAGAACTGTGAATTCCCTTTGATCAAGCAATACCACTGCTGGGTCTATATCTCAAAGACATTCAAAAAAAGTGAAAAGGACCTATTTGTACAAAAATATTTATCGCAGCTCTTTTTGTGGTGTCTAGGAATTGAAAATCAAAGGGATGTCCATTAATTAGGGAATGGCTAAATAAGCTGTGGCATATGATTGTGATGGAATATTATTGTGCTGTAAGAAATGACAAGCAGGATGATTTCAGGAAAACCTGGAAAGACTTACATGAACTGATGCATAGTCAAGTGAACAGAACCAGGAAAATGTGCATAGTAGCAACAATGTTGTTCAATGAAGAATTAAAAATTACTTAACTATTCTCAGCAATACAATGATCCAAGACAATTCCAAAGGACTAATGAGGAAGCATATCGTCCACCTCCAGAGAAAGAACTGATATTGATTGAATACAGACTGAAGGATGCTATTTTTCACTTTCTTTTTTTCTCTTTTACTCCAGTCTACTTGTACAAAATGGCTAATAAGGAAATGTTTTCCATAACTGCACATGTGTAACCTATATCTGATTGCTTACCATTTCAGGGAGAGGAGAAGGGAGGAAGAGATAGAATTTGGAACTCTAAACTTTAAATAAAAATGTTTAAAAATTGTGGAAAAAAACCTACAGCTCATATGCCTCTGTACGTGTATTTAAATAACCAGCTAAAATATAATTAGCTCAAAACAAAGGCATTTATGAGGATGGAATGATAAGAACAATAACTAAACTAATAAACACAAACCTGGGATACACTCTCCCACAATGACACAGAACATTAGTGGGATAAATGGACACATCTGTAAAGTTCCCTGGTAAAAAGATACACATGAAGAAAACATACAGACACAGACAACTCCCTTCTATGGCAACATAGGCCATATGTCCTTTCCCTTCTTGTGGTGACCTTATAATCCTCCTCCTATGCAGGCACAAAAGATGTTGCCGGGCATTTTGTCCAGCTGGGATCTTTTGACCTGATTGTCTCCATGGCTCAATTCGTAATTACCGAGGTGAGTGCTGTCTTGACTCTCATAGATTTTTCAGTCTTGTACCATGAATGACTGAGCCTGTTCCTTGATGTCTGTTATTTTCTTCTGGGTTAATAGCTCTGCTGCAAAACACCATAGACAACAGTGGGATAGAGGAAAGAAAAATACCTTTTACTCTTTACCCTGTGCCCCAAGAGATGAAAGATGATTCACTTTCAAAAGCTGGGTTCTTCTGCCATAGCTGACTCTCTTTTCTGCTCCCAGAGGCCACACTCCTCATAGCTATTTCCTGCTTCAACTGCTTCTTAGAGAATGTGTCTTACATTTTAAAGGGCCACCAGGGAGGGGCATGGTTGATCCTTCTGTAAAGCACTAATTCCCTTAAGCTTTACTGAAAAACTATTTCATACTTTGTAAATAGATAACAAAGACTGCTTTGAAACTCATCCTGCCCCTTATCTTTTGTAATTTTATAAATTGATCTGAGGAGAAATGTTTGAGTATCTGGCCTACCTCTCCTTCCCCCACACATATTAAATATATATGTTTTTATTTACTCACCTGTGTGCATGCTGGTTTACCCCAGTAGACTCTACACTCCTTTAGGGCAGGAGAACTTCTGTTTTTGTTTTTGTTTGGGTAACTAGGCGGCACTGAGCCTGGAATCAAGAAGACATGCATTCAAATTCAGCCTTGGATACTTACAAACTTTGTGACCCTGGGCAAGTTATTTAACCTCAGTTTGCCTCACTTTCCTTATCTGTAAAATGAAACCTACCATGTTTTTTTTGAGGATCAAATGAAATAATATTTTTAAAGTGCTTTGCCCAGTAGCACATAGTAGGAACTATATAAATTTTAGCTGTTATTATTATTAGCTAATATTATTTGTCATTTTTTTCTTTGTATCCTAAGCACCTAGTATATAGTGCTTGGCATATGGTAGCTACATTATACATATTTATTGAATTCCATTTAATGAAGGAGATGAAAAAGTCAAATATGATTTGAGATTTGGTCACAGATAAAGAAATAATGGTAATATTATTAATGGAATTTATGAATTTTGAACCAGGGGTAGATTTCTGAGGAGAGAAATAAAATGTTTTGAATATGTTGAGTTTGAGCTTCTGGTTGGATATCTAGAAAAACTGTCTAACAGGTAGAGGGCAATATGAGACTGAAATTCAGAAGAAAAATAAGGACTAGTAGATTTTAGAGTCACATACATAGAGATGATAATTGAATATCCTTACCTTCCTGCTCCTCCACCTATTTGCCATGAAAGATTGTCATCTTCTTCTTCCTGCCATCACTCACAAATGTTCCACTTCCATGTTTTTGAATTCTGAAATTCTCTCTGATCGCAAGCACAATTCCACCTCTTCCTCTGCCTTCTAAATGCTAACCTGGTTATTCATCTTCACTGTGACCTCTAAACTCTTGACTTCTTTGTTCTTTCCTAGACAATTGCCCCTATACTGGCTAAATACTCCTCCCTTCTCTACCATGACCCCCTAGTGAACCAGTTCAACTCTGCTGTCTTTTTTTTTTCTTGAATGTCTTACCCCTTATCCTATTGCTGATCTTGCTCTGCCAAACCTCAATGGATTACTCTCACCATCTGCTCCTACTCACATGTTCCTGAATGAAACTGGAGAAAATCACAAAATTAAACAGCCTGGATCTACTACAAATTAATGTTATGTCATCTTAACTGGGTTGCCACTGCAGCAAGACAATCCTTTCACACCTTCCTAATCAATTTACTATCCTACTCTCCATAGCAGTTCTTGCAAACCTTTTCATCCCTTCTCAAACTTCCCATAGTTCACTCTTCCTCACCCTATGATCTCAGAATCTTGTTAAGATTTTACTGAAAAAAATGGAGGCTATTCACTGAAAACTTCTCTTCCCTTCTCCTGCTCAACTCATATCTCCCTGATGTGAACTTCCACTATCTCTGTCTTCATCCCTATATCACCTAAGAAGATGGCTATTCTCCTTTCCAAGACAAATCATTGTACAGCAACAAGTAATCCCATTCCATCCTGACCAGCCTAACAGATTGGCCCCTCCATCATCCTCACACTCTTATCTTCAGTTTCCTCTTGTCTACTGGCTGCTTCTCTATTGCCCATAAATATACCCATATCTCCCTCATCCTCCAAAAACTTTCACTTGATCCATACATCCCTTCTAGCTATCATCCTATATCTCTCTTCTATTATATGGCTAAACTGCTTGAGAAGGCTGCCTATAATGGGTGTCTTCACCATCTATACTTCACCATCTATATTCTCTTCATAACTCCCTGTTCTCATTCAAACTATTTTCTTTGTGGGTTTTCTGTTTGTCTTGTTTTGTTTTTGTGAAATTACTTTCTCCTGGTTCACCTCTTTCCTAACTGCTCAGTCTTCTTTGCTGGATCTTCATCTAGGTCAGGCTTACAGTTCATGGGTGTCTCACAGAGCTCTCTCCTGGGCCATCTTCCTTTTTCTTTTTCATCCCCTATATTATCTCATTTATTGATTTCATCAATTCCCATGGACAAAATTACCAACTCTCTGCAAATGATTATCAAATCTTATTATCCAGCCCTAATCTCTCTGCCATCCTCAACTGTCTATTGGACATCTTGACCTGTATGTCTCATAAATATCTTAAACTCAACATATTCAAAACTGAACTCATGAACTTCCCCTTCCCCCAAATCTCCCTTCTTTTTAACTTCCCTCTTACGATTAAGGTATCACAAACTTTCGAGGCTTAGAACCTAAATATCATCTTCAACTCCTCATTCTCTTTCATTCTCCTATATCTAATCTAAGGCTTATTGATTGTGCCTTCATAAAATCTCTCATCCCTTTTTCTCCTCTGACATAGCCATAACCTTAGTGTTTGTATTTATCTCATGCCTAGAGTATTGCGATAGCTTTGGTTGGATTGCCTGCCACAAGTCTGTCCCCGCTCCAATCTATCCTCTTCTCAGCTACTAGTGATTTTTCTTAAAATTCAGATCTGGCCATATCATACATGTCCTTCCTTTTCCTGAAGCATACATTTGTTCATGTCATTGCTTGATAACTCTTCCCTATCACAAGGAGGATCAAATATAAAATCCTCTGTTTGGCATAAAATGTCTTTCATAAATTGCCCTATTGACCTTTCCAGTCTTTTTATGCTCTATACACCCCTTTGTTCCATATACTCTATGATCCATTGGTCTCCTTAATATTCTTTGCTCAACAAACTCCATTCTCTGACTCTGAGGATTTGTACTGGCTGTCCAAAATGCCTAGAATTCTCTCTCTCCTTATATCCCTCTCTTGATAGTCCTGGCTTTCTTCAAGTCCAAACAAAAATCCTATGTTCTGCATGGAACCTTTCATGATGCTCCTTAATTCTAGTGTCTCTGTGTTGATTATTTACAATTTATCCTGTGCTTAACTTGTTTGTACATAATTGTTCATATGTTGTCTTCCCCATTAGACTGTGTGCTCCTTGAGATAAGGGGCTATCTCTTGACTTTCTTTGTATCTCCAGAGTTTAGCATAGTGACTGCTACATAGTAAGTGCCTAATATTTTACTTTGTACTTATATTTTTGTGTATTTCCAAAAGCGAAACCCATACAAAAAAGACCATCATTTTAGGGTATTTCAAAATACTTGTGAATTTGTCAATAGGGTAATCACTCCATTGATGCAGATCTCAACCACATTCCTTGCCTTTGTCATTGGCTTATTGTGTTACAGTGACTCAAAATTCATTACCTGGTGTTCAGCCTTTCAATAGCTCTCCAGTCTTAGGTAGAGTAGTCCTTCAAAAATTTACCCAGAAAAATCTCCCAATAGGACTTTATATGGTGCTTTTCAAGATGCTACAGAATAGGTTTGAAGATCCTGTGCTCACCTCTACATTATAATGTGGCATGTGTATAGCTTGTTATTGGAGATCTATGGAGGATATTCAAAAGAATTCAGCCAGACTATGAAGGCCATTTCTAAAGAGCAATCTGAAAGGGGTTTTAGCAGCCTTACCTAGGACCTCTGTTTAAGAGTGCCAAATCTCTTTGTCTGGGTAAGTTCAGGTCTCTTTGTCAAACAGTCACAGTACTTTATAGTCACACCTCCTACATACCCTTGCATTCTCAAAAGGAAAAATAGAAACCCATGTGCAGAGAGAGCTAGAAACAGCAACAAACAGAAATAGAGACAGACACCAACCTCCTCCTGCATATGTTAGCTCCCAGGCATCCACACACAGAAGCAAATCCAGATGTGGATAGGTCTACAATCCCTCATCTGGAATGCTGTTCTTCTCCTCCGTGCTGGTGCTTGTCAGTGGAGGAATTACATCGTGGTTCTCTATAAATAACAGCCTCAATACAGTGACACCCCACACAAGAGCTCCCTTCAGCCCACCCTGATAAATATAGACGTTGGATCAGCTCCAGGGGGAGGGGACAAGTGGTTCCCAACTCAAAGAAAATGGTTATGATTTCCATTTGCAGTATGAATATGTTCAGTGGATGTTTCCTTCCAGAAAGACACCAAAATAGCAATTAGCACAAGGCTAATGTTGTAGCTTCTCCCATGCCTCCCCTCCTCCTTAACATTCTTCCCATCTGGTTTCAAATGTGGGCTCCATCGTGTTGAAACATGTATGTCAAATTCCCCCTCTCCCCACACCTGCTCTGTGTTTGCCTCCTCCTAAATCTATGTCTCTGCCTCTTTTCCTCTCTCTGTCTCCGTCTCCATCTATCTCTGTCTATCTCTGTATATCCTTGTGTCTGTCTCTCTGTTGGTCCCTCTCCCTCCCTTTTTCCCCGTTCTATCCATTCCCCTCTGTGCCTGTCCCTCTACCCCTCCTCCTTTCACTCCCTCCTTTTCTTTCTCCCTCCCTCTCTTCCTTTCTCCATATTACAATGAAAATACCATGCTTTTACAAAAGTCATAGGATCATGGGTCAATAGGTTTGGGGGCTGAAAGGGACCTTATACATAATCAAATCCAATCTGTTTATTTTACAGAGGAGCAAACTGAGATTCAAAAAGAAGGGACTTGCCCAAAGCTACACAACTTCATCCAGAGAAAGAACTGATAAATAGAAGTATGCATAGAATGATTTTTACAGATATAAATGCATATTTGTGTCTAATAGTAGCCGTCTCTAGGGTGGGGGAGGGAAGAAAAAAAGGTGGAAATCACATGATAACTTTATTATATTTAAAAGGAAATTTCATTTAAAAAGAATAACAAG
The DNA here is from genome assembly GCA_011680675.1 of Gymnobelideus leadbeateri. Taxonomy (NCBI): domain Eukaryota; kingdom Metazoa; phylum Chordata; class Mammalia; order Diprotodontia; family Petauridae; genus Gymnobelideus; species Gymnobelideus leadbeateri. Next base: position 73,857 of record WOXC01001731.1, read on the forward strand.
TTGTACATAATAGATGGGCAATCATCTTTTTAAAAAAATTATACTGTTTTGGAAATGCTTATTTTATCTGTAAATAGGAAAAAAAAAGTAAAATTCTGGTTTCAAGGCCACTAACTACCTGTGGGTGAGTTATTTTATCTTAGTTTCTTCATTTCTAAAATGGGGTAAGTAATCCATGTCCTGTATCAATAAAAGAGTAATTGCAAGATAAAATAGAAATAAACTCCTTAGCTGAATTCAGGGGCTGTGACTTTTCCCCCCAATGTTTGTATTCCCATCATGGAGCTTAATGCTTGGTACAGAACAAAATTATTTAATAAGGGTTTGTTGAATTATATTGAAGGTTCTTTTTAAACTGAAAAATGACATGTAAACATAATCAATCAGAATTAGAGAATTTCAAAGACGGATGGCATTGAGTTGGAAGGCAATAGAGCCCAACTTGTACCTGAATGAGCTTTTCCTTTACAGCATCCCCCAGAATTGGTCATTAAGTTTACACTTGAAGACCTCCAGTGACAGGGAAGTCACTCCCTCCAGAGACAATCCGTACCTGTTTCAGACAGCTCTCACTGTAGAGAAGTTTTTACTGACATCAAGTAAAATCTACTTCTTTATATCTTATAAGTGTTGTTCCTAGTTCTGCCCTCAGAGGCCAAGCAGAATAAACTTAATCCCTCTTTCAAAGAACAATTCTTCAAATACTTGAAAACAGTTTCCCTAGGCCCCTCTGAGGAGCTTACACACACACACACACACACACACACACACACACACACACACACACACACACACACACACTCACCATCTCCAATTCAAATATCCCATCTTCCTTTAGCTGATTCTTTATGGCATGGGATCCAGTCTTCTCAGAATCCTGATAGCATTCCTCTAGATCCATTTCAGATTGCCACTATAATTTCTAAATCCTGGCCTAAGACCTGTACATGATATTCTGAATGTGGTCTGAGGGAAGAGCAGAATGAGGCTCTTCCCCCCACCCTTGCTTCAGACTATGGCTGTTGATAACAGTCATGATAATAATGATTGTGTAATAGGGATAGAGTGGTCCATGAGGACTGTGGGAGGCGTGGTACAAGTCCCTGAAGCACTTCCACATATTCTCCCACCTAGTTTCAGTCTAAGTGACCATGTAGGAATTTAGGGTGAACCACATGTGACTAAGTGGCTTGCACTGTGTGATAAAGACATTTCTTGTTGGTTGTAAAATTGGGGAAAACAATGGTGATTTGGTGGTTGGTGAGCAAGAATTGAGTGGGTATGCAAAGGGTTTCTGTCATTTTCTTTTAAGGGGAACAGGACTACTATGAGTTGCTTTCTTAGATGTGGATTGGAGAAGGACTCACTCTCCTTTCTCCCGTCCACCTATTAGTGGTTGTGATAACATGGGCACCTCTGTCTCCTTTGCCTTGTTTGTTTTACTGATTAGGTGGCCAAGAAATAAGGTTGCATGGATGTGCTCGAGCAGTGACCTTGTTAATGCTGCAAAGTCTGGAGATCAATGAGAACAGCTGGTACTTTGTACTCTCCTGGAATCCCAGAGAGTACCAACAGCAGTGGAGTAGGCTGGCCCAGCAAAGGAGTGGCCCAGAACAGCCGCACACTAACCTATGCAACAAGGGTGTCCTTCCATATAAGGAGTAAGCCCAGTGGAGTAGCTCATTAATCACACATACCTTGCTGTGCATTGAAATTTATGAGAACTCTACAAAGGGGGATGGGGAGGGGTGGGGTGAGGTGAAAGTACACCCAGGGTCAGCAGGTGGGAATTACCCTTTTTCTACACATGACCTCTACACCTGTAGCTCACTAACATTTTACTTTTGTTTCCCCAGACTTTATTTATTTATATTTTTAGTTCTCAACACTCATTTTCACAAGATTTTAAGTTCCAAATTTTCCCCATCACTCCCCTACCTCCACCACAAGATGGCAAGCATACTGATTACCCCATCCCCTAGTCTGCCCTCTCTTATATTCTCCCCCATCACTCCCCTTCTCCCCTTTCCCCTTACTTTCTTGTAGGACAAGATGGATTTTTATACCCCACTGCCTGTATGGCTTATGACCCAGTTGCATGTAACAACAATTTTTTAACATTTGTTTTTAAAACTTTGAGTTCCTATTCTTTCTCTTCTTCTCTCCTCACCCACCCCACTAGGTAGAAAAATAATTCAATATAGGTTATACATGTATAGTTATGCAAAACATTTCCATAGTAGTCATATCGTGAAAGACTAACTGTATTTCTCTCCATCCTATCCTACCCCCCCCCCCATTTATTCTGTTTTCTCCTTTGACCCTGTCCCTTTTCAAAAGTATTTGCTTCGGACTACCACATCCCTCAGTCTGCCCTACTTTCTATCATCCCCCAATCTTATCCCCTTCCCCCCTACTTTCCTGTAGGGTAAGATACATAATTGAATGTGTATGTTATTCCCTCCTTAAGCAAATCCAATGAGAGTAAGGTTGACTCATTTCCTTTCACCTCTCTGCTCTTCCCCTCCCATAGCTTTCTCTTGCCTCTTTTATGTGAGATAATTTACCCTATTCTATCTCTACCTTTCTCCTTCTCCTAGTATATTCCTCTCTCACCTCTCAATTTTATTTTTTAGATATTGTCCTTTTATATTCAATTCATCCTATGCCCTCTATGTATGTGTGTATATATATATATATACATATGTGTATATATATATACATATACACATACACATATATACCCATCTATACATACATATATTTATATATATATATATATATATATTCACATATAAATATATATGTACATATATGTTCCCTTCAACTATACTAATATTGAGAAAAGTATTACGAGTTACAAATATCATCTTCCCATGTAGGAATATAAACAGTTCAACTTTAATAAGTTCCTTATGATTTCTCTTTCCTGTTTACCTTTTCATGTTTCTCTTGCTTCTTGTATGTGAAAGTCAAATTTTCTGTTCAGCTCTGGTCTTTTCATTAAGAATGCTTGAAAGCCCTCTATTTCATTGAATGCCCATATTTTCCCCTGAAGTATTATACTCAGATTTTCTGGGTAGATGATTCTTGGTTTTAATCCTATGTCTTTTGACCTCCAGAATATGACATTCTAAGCCCTTCGATTCTTTAATGTAGAAGCTGCTAGATCTTGTGTTATCTTGATTGTATTTCCACAATACTCTAATTGTTTCTTCCTGACTGCTTGTAATATTTTCTCCTTGACCTGGGAACTCTGGAATTTGGCTTTAATATTTCTAGGAGTTTTCTTTTGGGGATCTTTTTCAAGAGAAGATCAGTGAATTCTTTCAATTTCTATTTTATCTGCTGCTTCTAGAATATTAGGGCAGTTTTCCTTGACAATTCATTTTTATTTTCCTTTTTGTTTTTTAGAGGGGGGAAGGTAGTGCAGTTGGGGTTAAATGACTTTCCCAAGATCACATGAATAGTTTTGTGTTAAGTGTCTGAGGCTGGATTTGAACTCAGATCCAGGGGCGGTGCTCTATTCACTGTGCCAACTAGCTACCCCTGATAATTCTTGAAAGATTCTGTTGATGCTCTTGTTTTTATCATGGCTTTCAGTTAGTCCAAAAATTATTAAATGCTCTCTCCTAGATCTTTTTCCAGGTCAGTTGTTTTTCTAATGAGATCTTTCATGTTGCCTTCTATTCTTTCATTATTTTGGATTTGTTTTATAACATCTTGATTTCTCATAAAGTCATTTATTTATTTCCATTTGCTCCAATCTAATTTTGAAGGAATTATTTTGTTCAGTGAGCTTTTGAACTTTGTTCTCCATCTGGCCAATTCTGATTTTTAAGGCATTCTTCTCCTCATTGGCTTTTAGACCTCTTTTTTCCATGTGAGTTAGTCAATTCTTTAAGGTGTTATTTTCTTCAGTATATTTTTGGGTCTCCTTTAGCAAGCTGTTGACTCCTTTTTCATGATTTTCTTGCATCACTCTCATTTCTCTTCCCAATTTTTCCTCCATTTTTTTTACTTGATTTTCAAATTCTTCTTGAGCTCTTCCATGGCCTGTGACCAGTTCATTTTTTCTTGGAGCATTTTTATACAGGAGTTGTGACTTTATTGTCTTCTGGTTCTATGTTCTGATGTTCTTTGTCATCAAAGAATGATTCTATAGTCTGATTTCTCTTCCTCTCTTTGTTCATTTTACCAACCAATCACTTGACTTTTGAACTCATTGCCATAGTAGAACTCTGCTTCTAGAGTGAAGAGTATTGTGTCCCAGATTCCTGTCGTTTTACACAATTGTTTTCAGAGCTTCTTTTAGGTACCTGCCTTAAAACTGTGAGCAGGACTGGCTCTCCACAGCCTCAACAAGTTCTGACACACCAGCCCTCCTTACCCCAGGACTGCCACCCAACCAAGACTGCAACCCAGATCCAAGCACAGCAAAGCAAGAAAATTCTGCCTCAATGGCAGCAAAGTGATTCCTGCAATAGACCTCAGGTCAGTTGCTTAATACCCCCACTATGTGTGGGCCTGGAACCCTGGAAGAAGCCACTGAAACTGCCATCACTGCCACTGCAACTGCTGCTACTGCTGCTGTTGCAGCCATTACCACCTCCATCGCCCTTCGGACAGGGACTTGACCATGCCCTTTCCTCAGCCAGGTCTAACAGAGTTTTCCCCTGAACTTTAACTTTCTCTTTGGCATTTATGGGTTGAGAAGTTTGGAAACTGCTACAGCTGCCAGTGATTCAATCCCCTGATGTCTTCTTCAGTTGCTCTGTGCTGGCACAGCCCACATGAGACTTCAATCCACTCCCAGCCCGGGACTTTCTGTTGGCCTGCCAGGCTGCCTTCAGCAGAAAATTTGTTTCACTCTGTCATTTTGTGGGTTCTGTAGCTCTAAAACTTGTTTAGAGTCACTTTTTACAGGTATTGGAGGTGGTTGGGGTGTGAGCTCAAGCAAGTTCCTGCTTTTACTGCACCATCTTCATTCCACTCCAACATTTTACTTTAAGCTAGTGCCCACTGTCTCCAAGGACACTGTATTTGTGGGAGATTATAACCCAGGGTTGGAGGTGAATGTTTTATACTCAACATTCTTACTTTAGCTTCTTGGTAAACCTCTTTTTAAAAAAGCAAATTTCAATCACTTAGTTAATTGTTGATGAGGATCACAGGAGTAGGGCATCATGAGTGACTATAAATCTGAGTTCTTTTATCCCTAGAGCTTCCAGAGAACAGCATCAGTTGAACTGTGAGGGGACTCAGATGGTGAAAGTGAAATTTGAGGGAAGTAGTCTGAAGAGTCCTTAGCCAACTGGGGTGCAGTGCGACAGCCTGGGAGTGGCAGGAGGGTCCCTGGCCTATCAATAACAGGCTACAGGAGGAACCCGGAAGGCCAAAAGGACAGTCAGCAAAACAATCATAAGTGTCGACGTGGCAGTAGAGAGATTTCCTGGTTAGGAGACTTCCTGGTCTGCTACACTGGAAACCTCTTAGCCCGATGAGCTGACGTGTCCATGTGAGCAGCGGGTTACCACCCCTCACTCTCGGGGCAGTACGCGATTGGCTCGCAGTGGCGGGGAAGGCGGTGTTAAAGACCCGGAACTGGAGGCTGGATATAAGGAGGCTGCCTGACGGGGCGGAGGGAGTTCTGGGAGAGATCTGGCTGAGTTCGCTTGTATGTTCTGATCAGAGACAAATAAAGATAGTTCTCCTAAAACAGAAGGGTGTTCTGCGTGGGTAGTTCTTCTAGAAAGTCTAGAAGCTGGAGACGTCCGAGGACTGGGAAAAGGTAAATATGTTCTTGTAGGTTCGAGAACCTAGGAACCCTAACAGTAGTCCTAGACAAATTGCTATAATAACAACACTAATATTTGAATAAATATCACCACATCAAATACAAATATTCCTAATCTCCAAGATACATGAAAAAACATTTTTTTCAAAACATAAAATCCTGGCCGAAAGAATCAAACTCCTATAGGAACAGCATTATATATCATCCCCATCATTCTTTCTGCTATTGGAGCTGCCCCCAAAAACTTTTACCTCTTCGCAACTGCCCTCTTACTGTTAAGAATGCCACAATTTTCAAAGTCACTCAAGTTCATAACCTCAGTGTCACTCTCCAAATTTCATTATTTCTATCTTCACATCTCTCACATACATCCCCCTCACATTCATACACAGAGCCACATTCATTTCCTCTTTCCTGGGCTACTGAAATAACATTCTAATTGGTCTCCCTGCCTTGTCTCTCCCTACCCCATTCCATACTCCACTTAGCTGCCAAATGGTGATTTCTTTTTTCTTTTCTTTTTTTTTTGTGGGGGGGTGGGGTGGGGATTTGGTTCAAAGACTTCATTTACTTCCTCATTTTAAATGATAATATTTTATTTTTTTCTAATTACATGTAAAAACAATTTTAACATTTGTATTTTTTAAATTTTTAAGTCCAAATTTCTCCTTTCCTCCCTCTTCCCTTCATTCTCTCCTCCCAGAAAAGGCCAGCATTTTGATGTAAATTATACATGTGCAGTCATGCAAAGGATATTTCCATTTTAGGATGTTGCAAGGGAAAACACAGACAAAAAAAGAAAGAAAAATAAGGAAAGGTTTTTTTTTAAGTGCACTGTGATCTGCATTCAGACGCCTGGAGGTGGACAGCAATTTTTCATCATAGATCCTCTGAAATTGTATTAGATGTAATTGTTGAGAATAATAATTCATTCACAGTTGGTAATTGTACAATATTACTGTTACTGTGTACAAAGTTCTCTTGCTTCTGCTCACTTCAGTTTGCATCAGCTCATGTAAGTCTTCCAGGTTTTTCTGAAATCACCCTGCTCATTATTTCTTATAGCACAATAATATTCCATTACAATCATATACCACAACTTATTCAGCCATTCCCCAACTGATGGGCATCCAAAGTGCTTTTCTTCTAAAGAGTCTTATGTTCTATGTCACCCCCTACTCCCAGCTCATTGAGCTCTACTGGCTCCCTTTTCCCTCCAGGATCAAATATAAAGTCTTTTCTTTGACCTTAAAATTCTGTATAACCTAGCTCTTCTCTACCTTTCCAGTACGATACTTTACTGCCCTCTATGTATTCTACAAACTAGCTATCCCAGCCTAGTCAATGTTCTTCTGACGCATCATTCCATCTCCTGTCTCTTTGCCTTTTCTTTGAACTGGCCCTTGTTCCTGTAATGCTCTGCACCCTCTCCCCTCACCTCTACTTCACACCTATTTCTTTTTTTTTAGTTAATTTATTTTTAGTTTTCAAAATTTACTTCCATTAGTTTTTAGACATTTCCCTTTCCCTCCCCCATCCTTCACAAGACAGGTTGCAATCTGATATAGACTCTATATATACATTCCTATTGAACATATTTTTATATTAGTCATGTTCTATAGAAGAATTATAATGAATGGAAGAAACCATGAGAAAGAAAAAAACAAAACACAACAAAACAACAACAACAACAACAACAACAACAACAAAAATAGTCTGCTTCACTCTGCATTCGGACTCCATAGTTCTTTCTCTGGATGTGGATGACATTTTCCATCATAAGTACTTTGGAATTGTTTTAGGTCCTTGCATTGCTGAGAAAGGCTGAATCTATAAAAATCAGTCATGGCATAATGTGGTTGTTACTATGTACATGTTCTCCTAGTTCTGCTCACTTCACTCAGCATCAATTCATATAAATCTTTTTTTATTAAATTATTTATTTTCAGTTTTCAACATTCACTTCCATAAGTTTTATTTTTCCTCCTCCCCAATATGGCTTGCAATCTGATATGGACTCTACACATACATTCCCATTAAACACATTTTCACATTAGTCATGTTGCATAGAAGAATTACAACAAATGGGAAAAACCATGAGAAAGAAAAAAAAATACAAAACAAAAAAGAAAATAGTCTGCATTGTTCTGCATTCTTACTCCATAGTTCTTTCTTTGAATGTGGCTGGCATTTTCCATTGTGTTTTGTTTTTAATTGTTTTAGGTCCTTGCATTACTGAGAAGGGCTAAGTCTATCAAAATCAGTCCCCACACACTGTGGCTGTTACTGTGTACAATGTTTTCCTTGTTCTGCTTTTTTCAATCAGCATCAGTTCATGCAAGTCTTTCCAGGTTTCTCTGAAGTTTGCCTGTTCATTTCTTGCAACACAATATTATTCCATCACATTCATATACCACAACTTGTTTAGCCATTCCCCAATTGATGGGCATCCCCTTGATTTCCAATTCATGGTCACCACAAAAAGAGCTCCCATAAATATTTTTTGCACTTGTGAGTCCTTTTCCCATTTTTATGATCTCTTTGAGATACAGTCGTAGAAGGGGTATTGCTGGGTCATAGAGTATGCACATTTTTATAACCCTTTGGGCATAGTCCCAAATTTCTCCCCAGAATGGTGGGATCAGTTCATAGCTCCACCAACAATGAATTAGTGTTCCAACTTTTCCACATCTACAAGATTTATCATTTTTCTGTTTTGTCATGTTAGCCAATCTGATAGGTGTGATGTGGTACTGAGAGTTGTTTTGATTTATATCTCTCTAATCAATTGTGATTTAGAGAATTTTTTCATAAGACAAAAAATAACTTTAGTTTCTTTGTCTGAAAACTGCCTCTTCATGTCTTTTGACTATTTATCAATTGGGGAATGACTTGTATTCTTATAAATTTGACTGTTCTCTATATTTAGAAATAAGACCTTTATCAGAGACACTAGTTGTAAAAATTCTTTCCTATTTTTCTACTTCCCTCCTAATCTTGGTTGTATTGGCTTTGTGCAAACACATTTCAATTTAATGTAATCAAAATTATCCATTTTGCATTTTATATTGCTCTCTTATCTCTTGCTTGGCCATAAATCCCTCCATTCTTCATAAATGTGACATAAACTTTTCCTTGCTCCCCTAATTTGTTAATAGTATCAGCCTTTATATCTAAATATTTCTTTCAGTTCTTAGTTCAGATCCCAGTTTCTTCCTCAGCCCTTTCTAAGTACCCCCAGTTGTAAGTGCCTTCTCATCTAATATTACCTTCTATCTTCTCTATAATACCTACCTCACATGGTTGTGAAGATCAAAGGTGATAACATATTAAAAGCTCTTTCCAAACCTTATCAAGACTAGTTCTTTCTTCCTCTCATTTGAATGTAACTTTTATTTTTGCTTTTTGGAGGGCAATTTGGCATTAAGTGACTTGCCGAAGGTCACATGGCTAGTTTTTATGTTTAGTGTCTGAGGCAGAATTAGAACTCAGGTCCTGCTGATGCCAGGTCCAGTGCTCTATTCACTGTGCCACCTAGCCGCCCCCGAATGTAACTTTTTTGATGGCAGGAATTGTTTCTGCTTTCCTTTGTATCTCCAGTGCACAGCACAGAGCCTGGCACATAGTTGGCACTTAATAAATGCTTGTTGAGTGGCTGATTTCCCAGCCCTGATAGTCTAGGATACTGTGACTTTATAGATTTAGACAACAAAAAAGTATCTGCCAAAACAGCAAGCATCTTTTTTGATCCATTTATCAAGTTGTTTGAAATCTGAAGGCAGATGATACAACAAAAATAATCATAATATAATCGTAATAAAAGAGATACATTGCATCTTGCCAACTCTGGTTTTTGCTTAAGAGGTTTCCAATTAGCTTGTTATATCAGCTCAGTTAACCTTTTCTGAGCTCATTTCAGATTTTTCTCCCCACCCCCTTGATCCTCAGCCCTCATTCCTTCATACTGAGTCTCCCTGGAATAGCTGGTTTCTAGCCTGCTCAAGAGCTCCTGAGCGCAGAATAATTGTGATATAATTAATGAATTAAAAGAATGAGATGTTTTTAAGTGCTTTCAATATTCCCGTCCCTATAATTATCTACAGGAAACACATTCATTAACAATCTCAGAATGAGAGTCCCAGGCACTGAATGAGACGTCTCAGTTTTCAATAAGTCTGTAGACAGATGACCTCTCTGACATCTCAGCTTTGGAAAATTGACACTGAACCAAGCATCAGGAGACCAAGTTACTTGTCCTAGCCCTATCATGGATTCACCCTATGACTTTGACCAAGTTGCATCAATTCCTTCAACTTCAGTCTTAAAGTATCATAGGATTCAGAATTGAAAGGGCTTTTAGTGAGTATCTAGTTCAACTATATGGTTTTACATATACAGATATTGAGAATTAGACCAGTTAAGTAACTCGCCCAAGATCACTATTAGATGGTTAAGAAGTAGAACATCTGGATTTCAGAAGTAGGTCTTCTTCAAATTCAGTTCTCTTTCCATCACACCATGCTATTTCTCTTTTCCTCTTCTTCCTTTTCATTATCATCACTGGCATCTATATAGTGACTCAAGGTTTTAGAGAAGTTATCTCATTTGATCCTCACAAAACCCTATGGATTAACTGGACTACATAAGTTAAACAGCCTATATTGTTCTGTATTGTAACATTCTATTTTTAAGCTCTCTCTGAGCTCTAATAATCTGTTTTCTTCAACATTCTAAATTCTAATGTTACATCTATAATTATGTGTTAAAAGAGCCCTTTAAGCCCTAGTGGTCTATGTTCTCAGGTCTCTTCGAGGAAGCACAAAAGGTCTATGGGCTGGCTACACCTCAGAGAAGTATTTATTTACCTTTTAACCCAAACAGGAAAAGAGAAAAAAAGGAATATCAGGCACTGAAGCGGGCCATTTTGCAGAATGTTTTACAGATGGAGTACCTTCCCAACAACCCTCACATCGTAGCACATGGGCTGAACTGATTCCTCTAACATGCTAGATTGCAGGAGAATAACATTTTCTCAATTGCCAGGTTCTTTTATGGCAACTGAATGAAAAGTTGAAGCATATTTAAGTTGAAATGATGAAAAAGTAGGTGCTAAAAACAGGCAAAGTTTCAAAATACTGCTCACATACAGAAGAATCTTCCTCTACTTTCTATACCACTGTCTCTCCCATTCTTACCCAAGAGAGAAAACACAGGTCTTACTCAGCATCAAGCAAAGAATTTATGGTTAAAAAAATGGAGGAAATTTGTTTTTTTTTTTCTTAAATTCTCCCCCAAGTCTTTGTGTAGAATGAAAGAAAACTATATGAGAGAGGATTATTTTCTCTTTCTACTTCCTTTTTTAATGTTCTTGTCTTTTGATGTGGTGTGAAGTCTGGCTGGCTAGATTCTGTTTATAATACCTAGATAGCATAGTGGATAGGATGCTAGACTTGCAGTTAAGAAGATCTGAGTTCAAATTCTGACTCAGACAGCTAACTATTTGTTCAGATCTGGACAAGTGATTTAAAAGCACTCAATCTGTTTCCTCATCTGTAAAATGGGAATATTAGCATCTACCTCACAGGATTATTGTAAAGATCAAATGAGATGCAGGCAAAACACTTTACTAACCTTTAAGAGTTATTTAAATGCAAGCTATTAAGCATCAACTGCATGATTGATATGTTACCCAAATGCATTTTCCCTGCTGTCATCTCCTTCACAGCCTTCCCAGGATAACAATAATAACAATAGCATTCATTTCTATAGCATGTTGTAGCTTAGGTAGCATTTCCTTGGCAACATCATCATGAAGGAGGTGGGCCAATTATTATTATCTCTCTTTTACAAATGAGGAAACAGATTTCAGAGAGTTCAAGCTACTTTCCTAGCATCACACACTTAGGATACAATAGGTCTGGGATAAGAACCAAGGTCTCTAACTGCACTGGCCTGATCACTATACTATACTGTTCTTTATATTACCTTTGGAAGCTGAGGGGTCATCTGTCAGGGATGTTATAAAGGGAATTGCTGATTTGACTAGGGAAGAGACCTCTGGGTTAGTGGGAAAATGCTAGATTTAGAGGCAAAGAACTTGGTTTTGAATCCCAGCTGATTTTTACTACATGTGTGACCTGTGTGAAGTCATTAAGCTTTCTGGACCTGGATTTCCTCATCTGTAACAGAAAGGAGCTGGATTAGTTTCTATTTAAGGTCCTTCTCCCCTCTATCACCTACTCTAAAACACATAATTTTAAGATTCCAGGATTCCATAGGAAAGTTTGGGATAGGTCAGGCAATGCTGACCAATACAGATCCTGTAACACAGCAAAAAGTTTCCCAATGTCCAGAGGTTCTGCATGACCAAGTGTTATGATGATATCCAGATATGTCCGGGTCTGGGGCAGAACTATTCATCTTTGACATTCAATAATCCAATTTTAACCAAGGACAAGTGGCATGCCTTTTGGAAAGGATCCAGACTTGAGTATCTGTGAGCATATCATATGGGGGTAGAGATAGGGTGCATCACTGTAAACAAATAAAATTAGAAGGCCTCGTTAAGCATGTACCTTATAGTCTAGTTGTGAAGAGAAGACAAATGCACCTGAAGAGATTAGGGAATGTTATGGGATAGCTTGTGATCAAGTATTAAATTGTGTGGTATGTAGCTTCCTAATGAAGCTGTCCAACAATGGAAGAGCCTTCTTCTTTGAAGCAATTATATACCTATTAATAATGATATACAATAGAGGCTAACTCATCACTTGTCAGGAATCTTTTAGAGGTCATTTCCATGACAAGTAATTTACTGGATTAGATGACCACAAGGGCTTTTAACTCTAGGACTCTAGGATTCCTTCAAAATATAAATTGAGAGAAGGATGAGATTGTTGGGAATTTGAGTAGTCAGGTAAAGTTTATGGGCTTTGAGATAGGCCTTGAAGGACAGCTAAATTTCTGAAAGGACGGAAGAGGAAATTTTAGATAGAGGAAAGAACACAAGTTTAAGTATGGGGGAGAAGAAAGTTTATTCTCTGATCAGATGTGTGAAGTAGACCAAGAAGTCTGGAATGGAGACCAGAGGAATAACTATGGTTAAGTGACCAGCATGTCGGGAGAACTGGCAGTGATTGGGGGTCATGATGATACCATGTAGCATTTCTTCTTACTCACAGTTCCCATTCCTCGTGGTTCTCTGCACTTAGATGCAACTGTCCCTGCTCTCTCGAATGGCCCTGGATCACAACCTCCAAGGTTGTTTTCATTATTGCATTACTGTCTTATACCCAACCTTTCACCACTGCTGTGCCAATGACCAACTACTTCCCTCTGAAAAATGAGGGACTGAGAAATGTTTGTCCCATAGGGACATGAAGCAGACTTTGTGGGACTGGCTGCCCTCTGTTTGTTATAACCATAGCTAATGGTGACAGACTGTGTATCCTCTATCTCAACCTCTGTTCTTAACTGAATTTGCCCCGAGTCCCAGAATTAATAGTTACAACTCTGGAGAAGAATGTACATTGGGGGTAGTGACAAATGAAGATGGGGAAACAGAAAAAAGCCAGATTGTAGAGGAGTTCAAATCCCAGGATTATCTTTGTGTCCTAGCTCTCAGTCTAAAATACAAGCAACACTGTTTTAGAAGCAGGGGGTAAAGCTGTGATCCTGTTTCAACCACCACTACCAACCCTAATTAAGCAGGTCACAACCTGTGTTTTTTCCCACCTCCAAATTACAGAGACAAGTAGCTACCTCCTTCCCATCTTGCTCAGCAGGATGTTTTTAGCATAACAAAATAAGAAATTCAAGAATATTCTACCCACACCCCACTCCTACCTTTCAGTATTTATTCCGGTTTCTGGGTTTGGGGTTGAGGTATTTTTTTTAACTTCTTTACTTCTTTCTTTGGTTTTCTTTGTAAATTGTAAAACCTGTAATGGGAGATGGCTAATTCTGGGACAGTAGCTATAAGGAAGAGTTTGTATTGTTTGGTACAATGAACCATTTTATAATTGAATAAAGACCTCAGACAGAATGAATGAGATCATGTCTATAAAGCAGTCTGAGCTACTCAGAGGCAGACTCTTTATAAATACAAGGTATTATTATTACAGTGATTGTATCAGAATAATGTGAACGTGGCTTATTGGAAGAGGAAAAGGATTCTATACTGGCTTTCATAAACACAAGTGTGTGTAGGAGCCCTCCCTTCCCTCATTGTACCCAATATTGCACAGCCTTTTACTTGAGTACTGTGTAGTATCATAGGATGCTGGACTTAACAGGGAAATCTGGGTTTGAATCTCAATCCTGCCATATACTAGCTCTTTTACCTCAATCAAGTCATTTCCCCAGAATGGGGGAGAACACCAGATTCAAGGCCATGAATTGGGACAAGTTGCTTTATCTCTTGTAGCCCCATTTACTTCATTGCTAAAATGAGAGAGGTGGATTGTCTGATATCTAAGGCCCCACTTAGCTCTAAATCTTATGATCTCACAGACTCTGTAAACCTCAGTTTTCTTATTTATAAAATGGGGATAACAATGATTGCTCTATCTCATAGAGTTGAAAAGGAAATGTAACCTGTTATTAAGAAAAAAGAGCTATCACTTAATTCCATCTGGTATTTTAACCTTTTAAAGATATAAATAACTTGGGTGAGTTTCAGGAAGGGGTTTAACAACAGTCATCTCTTCCAAGAAACCATCCCTGACTAAACCCATCCTACCTCGATTGTCCCCTTGCTCTTTGGCTACCCAATATTGATGCACAGATAGCACCTCTTTTTCATGACAAGCAGATTGTTAATTTCTCAAGGGTAAGGAGCAAGATGGGAAAGCATCATGGTGCAAAGGGTAAGCCAATTATCTAGTCCAGGCTTTGACACTAACTCCCTTTGTTACTTTAGGCAAGTGACTGGGGCCACCTTTTCTTCATATATAAAATGAGACAGTTGGACCAGATGATCTTTTTTTTTAAATTTTTTTTAAATTTTTTTATCTTATTTATTTATTTATTTATTTATTTATTTATTTATTTATTTATTTATTTATTTATTTATTTTTGGAGGGCAATTGGGGTTAAGTAACTTGCCCAAGGTCACACAGCTAGGTTTTTGTTTGTGTGGATTAAGTGTCTGAGGCCGGCTCCGAACTCAGGTCCTTCTGACTCCAGGGCCAACGCTCTACTCACTGTGCCACCTAGCCGCCCCCCAGATGATCTTTAAAGCCACCTTGAGCTCTAATATTCTGTGATTTCACAAGTCTGGGTTTGGGCAGGAAGTGGTATTTCCTCTGAGCAATAAGAATCTTAACTTCTTCTTAACAGCAAATAGTTGATTGATGTCACCACCAAACTGTCTGACTCTTATCCTCTCAAACTCCTGCAGGGATTCTGGCAGCTCCCAATTCCCTGGACTGTGTAACATTGGATAGGATTCAGAGATAGTTAGAGATCATCTCTTTTAACTTTTACTTTATTGCTAAGGAAACTGAGGCAGAAAGCAGTGAAGGGTCTTGCACTTGCTTGAGGTTACACAGGTTGGATTAAGCAACAGAACTGAGATTCATGCTCAGATGCTTTGACTATATCCATATAACCAGCAGGAGAGTTACACACCCTAGGTATGGTATGGCCAAAACATGCGCCTTGTCTCCAGTCAGCATGAGAGCTTCATGTCTTCAGATTCAACAACAGTCACCAACGTGACTCAGATGTTCTGGAAATAGGCCATTTTTGCTTATTAAGTGTCTGTGGGATAGAGCCAGGCCAACTTTGTGCTTATTCCTTTCTGCTGCCAATGTCAAATGAACCCCTTGTCACCCAGAAGAGCTTCTGCCCAGCCACCCGTAGTCCATAGGAGTCATAGCATTTGTCCACAGACACCAAGCCCCTTGAATTTCACAGTGTTTAGTATACTTTGGTAGAATATTCAAAATATACACTAGATTAACAATCAGAAGTTGTACATTTTCAGTGATTTGGACATGTTATTTAAACTTTCTGGGCCTCAATATCCTTGTGTGTAGAATGAGAGGTTTTAATCCCATGAGCTTGAAAACCCTGCCCACTCTAGCATATAGATCAGAGGAGGTCACATGATTTGGTTTTCACTTACTATTCAATGCTAACTTCTAAGAGATTGGCAGTGAAAGGGGGATGCAAGAATCTACCATTACTAAATGGTTTTGCTTTTCCAAGGAACATTTTTAACAGGTTCCAGAAATGGGTCTGAGAAACATTTTGATATGTGACTTTTAGCAGGCCTCTAGGTCCAGTTTCCTCACTTAACAAATCCATAACTAAAGAGTCACCTTCCAAGAGGAGATCTGGGATCAAAGATCTCAGTGTACCCTTTTAAAAATGTGACAATATATAAAAATGCTATACAAACCTGAAAGTGCCTTTAAGTAATAGTGAAGTATCACTATAAGCACCATTATCCACACCCAGAAGTGTTTTACTCCTGAAGGCCCAGTAGGGACAAAAGCAAATTGCCCTATTCAGTGGGGACCCATCCAAGCGTCCATAATGGAATGCCCCAAACCAGTTATGGACCATCTACACAGTCCATAGCCAAGGTGGAGAAGAGACCTATTCAATTAATCCCTTCTAGAGTGAGCTGCTTCTCTGAGATTCTCTCAGCTCCAACTATCATGGAACATTAGAAATGGAAGGAACGTTCGGATGTAGAATGTCAGAGTTAATAACAGTAACTCCCATTTATATAGCTACTTACAAATACAAAGTACTTTCCACAGCACAAGCCCAAGAGAGAAGCCTTGCAAGTGTTATTATTTCCATTTTTCAGATGAAGTAGCTGAAGCTAAGAAAGGT
The DNA here is from genome assembly GCA_011680675.1 of Gymnobelideus leadbeateri. Lineage (NCBI taxonomy): Eukaryota > Metazoa > Chordata > Mammalia > Diprotodontia > Petauridae > Gymnobelideus > Gymnobelideus leadbeateri. The sequence goes on from WOXC01001731.1 coordinate 90,502, forward strand.
TAAATGACTTGCCCAGGGTCATAAATCTAGTGTCTGAGGGAAAATTTGAATTCATGTCTCCTAGGAAGCCTTTCTCAATCTCTTTTAATTCTAGTGACTTCCTTCTGCTATTATTTCCTATTGATCCTGTATACAACTTGCTTTGTATGTATGTTTTATACATTCTCTACCTCATTCAATTGTTAGTTCCTTGAGGGCAAGTACTATCTTTTGCTTCTTTTTGTATCCCCAGGCACTTAGTGCAGTGTCTGGCATATACTAAGTGCTTAAAAATGTTTGCTGGAGATGATTAGGTCATGCTGGAACACCAAATGTTAGGTCATTGAAAGAAACTTACAGAATACTGGAATATAGGTTGTGATGGGGAAACTTGGTCCATAGATTATAAAAACAGAAAGAGACCTTAGGGAATAGGCTGTTAGAGTCAAAAGGGAAATCAAAATATCATCTAATCTGACTATCTAATTTTATAGATGAGGAAACTGAAGTCCCCAGAAGGTAAATTACTTTTAAAAAGTTTCACATACAGTTAATGTAGTGGCAAGATCAGGAATTTGCTTCAGCAGTATGATTCCCAGGATCTTCTTGTATCAGAAGGAGGAGGAAGAGGTTAAATGACCATGACTCCATGAGTTCCAGAACACTTTGAGATGGGTTGGTGGAAATTTTTACAAATATTGGGTCAGCTAACAAATTCCCATGTAGTTTACTATCATTTCTTCCTATTCTGGATTTAGAGATATAAGGAATCTTAGAAACTATAGATGAGGGAATTGAAACCTAGAAAAATTAAGTGACTTTCTCCAAGGTCACACAAGTGACAAGAGGTAAAGCTAAGATTTGAACTCAGGCCATCTTGTTCCAAAGTTCTCCACTGCACCTGCTTACTCTATCTGGAGAGAGGAGAAGGGATTTAGTCTTAAGAACATGACTAAGGCAGTTCATAATCTCCTTCCTTGGGCCAAGGTCAGGGATATAGGTAATTGAGTAGCAAAACAGACCTTTCTTTTCTCTGAATCTCACACTATTAACTGAACTCCCCCACCTCCTTCCCCAGTGAATCAGAGTTACGAACAGGAGTGGGTGGCTCCTCCCTGTCATCTCCTCTCTCCCCCATTCCCCAACAGAGAAGGTGACTTTGCCAAGTTCCCCCTTTCAATGGCAAGGGACACCACCTGCTATACTGAGTCTTCCTCCTACTCAGAGAGTTGGCAGGCTTTACACACAGTGAGGCCAGGAATAATACTGTAATCTAGGGGGAAAAGCAGTGAATTTAGAGTCAGAGAGAGCTTGAGTTCAAATCCTAATTACAAAGATTGTGATAACTTACTTCCTTGATGACCTTGGACACATTGTTTCCCCTTTATGCCTCATTGTTTCCCCTTCATATGCCTTATCTGTAAAGTGAGGGGATTGTTTTGATCTGTAGCATGTTAAATGCTAAAGGAAGGAACCTTGGACATCATCTAGTCCAATGCTTTCTTATTACAGATTGGGAAACCCAGGGCCAGGGAAGGGAAATGATGTGCCAAAGCCTTATAACTAGTTAGTGATAGAACTGGGATTAGAACTCATGATTTCTCATTACATGTTCCTTTCATTATAGCAAGCAGAGTCCTTCCTTCCCTCCATCCCCACTGACTTCCAATTATATCTGCTTCTCTCTGGCCTACCCAGGGCCAGATCATAGAAGGTTGGGTGACTCATGTTTCCATCACTTCCTCAATAGAGAGAACAATCTCTCTCTCTCTCTCTCTCTCTCTCTCTCTCTCTCTCTCTCTCTCTCTCTCTCTCTCTCTCTCTTAAGAATTCTAATTCTAATTCTTTATTTTTTTGCTTTTTGGAGGGCAATTGGGGTTAAGTAACTTGCCCAAGGTCACACAGCTAGGTTTTTGTTTGTTTGTTTGTGTGTTAAGTGTCTGAGGCCAGATGGGAACTCAGGTCCTTCTGACTCCAGGGCCGGTGCTCTACTCATTGCACTACCTAGCCGCCCCAACCTCTTCTCTCTTGAATCTTTTGGTTCCTCTATAGCATTTCTTCCCAATTTCCTTCCCTCTTAGCTTCTCAGTTCCATATTCTATCAAGATAAAATTATTTGGGAAAAATGTTAAGCCCCTTTCCCAATGCCCCATCCCCATTCACTAGACAAATAACTTTGAGAAAAGCATAGTCTGCCTCTCAGGAATAAGCCACAGTAATAATAAATACCTCTTCCTCACTCAAATCAGACTTTTGCCAAGTCTCCACCCTTTACATCATCATCATCATCATCATCTTCTTCTTCTTCTTCTTCTTCTTCTTCTTCTTCTTCTTCTTCTTCTTCTTCTTCTTCTTCTTCTTCTTCTTCTTCTCCTTCTTCCATGACAATTCTTTCTGAGGCTACTCCTGAGGTCATTAAAGATGAACTGTTCTTAGCTGGATCCTTGTGCTCCCATCCCTGTAAAAATTCCATCCTCTGAAAATTAAAAAAAAATTGTAGTGAGGAGCCAGCCTCGCCAAAATTAAACAGTTTTCTTTATCTTCTTGTGTTATGGACCCCTTTGAGAGTTTGCTGAATCTTACAGACTCTTCAGGATAAATATTTTAAATGCATAAAATGAAACATATAACATTACAAAGGAAACTCATTAAGTTGAAATAAAGTTGTACTTTTTTTACCAAACAAGTTCATGGACATCCTGAAATTTTTCCATAGATACCAGTTTAAGAAACCTGTCTTATGGAATCTGAGACACTCAAGATTACAGTTTCAGTGATACAAGAGAACTCAGGTCTAACTAATGGCTGAAGTACTATGATCTAGTTGAAAGGACACTGAAGTGACAGGAAGATATGAGTCAACTCTTCTAAGTTGCTATGAGGATGACTCTACACATGATACTTCCTTCTCAGTTTCCCCATTTATAAAGGGAGAGAAAGGAGTTGTACTAACCGATCTTCAAATCCAATTCTAAATTCTCTGCTCTTGAATACAAATCCCCTCCATGGCATCTCTGAACAGTAATCATCTAGGTTCTTGTGATCTCTAGGCATGGAGAGCCTTCAGAGCTCCAAACACTGATAAAACTCATTAGAAAATGGTGTATTTTTAATACCCAATTAGACCCTTTAGAACATTTAGAGCTAAACACCCAAAACTCTCCACTCTACCACCTCATCTCCAGTCAAACTTAGCTACTCTGTTCCCACATTAAGCTGTGTTCATTACTGCCTTGGTGCCTTTGTTGTGATTTTGCTTTCCCTAAGTGTAAAGCATAGCCCTCCTCTCTGGCTCTTCAAGGTCTGAACACGCTTCAATGCCTAGCTCATAAAGCCACATTCTCCATCCAGCCTTCCTTGGTTGCTATAATCCATAATTCCTTCCTATAAGGACTGGTTGTCGGTATCTCTCACTGGACAAGATAGCTTAGTATGTAATTTGGGACTAGGATATAGAAGACCTGAATTCTACCCCTCCAGACTTTTCCACTTGCAGGTAAATTCAAAGAATTCTAGAATGCTAAAAGTAAAAGAAACCTTAGGAAATAAGATGTTAGAATATAGACTACATTGTTAGACTTGAAAGGGAATATAGAACATCATTTACTAGATTTCAGAACACAAAAATTAGAATGAACTTTGGAAGTCTATCTAACTTTTGCAACTAAACTTTAAGACACGTGGGGGTGGGGACCACATCTCATATTTGTAATGGGAATGGGAATTTGATGATCTTCCCTGCCACTTAATAGGTCCAAGGGGATTTAGAGATCTACCTTGCCCCCCAAATAGGCCAAATGTAATCACATGGAGCCTAAGGTTGGAGGAGTTTGCTGAAGGGTAGAACAGAGCCCATAGGAATCTGGGAATCAGAGCAGTTAGAGCTGGAGGGAGAAGAGGATGTACTCAAGCAGAAAGCTAGGCTTGTGAGTGTTTATGGGAAGGCTAAAGGATGGTGTGGCTCCCTGCTGGGCTATGGTGTATTAATTTCTTTGTTACAATGATGGAGTTGATTTCTGGTGTTAGGATCTGGTTTTCTGGTGTCCAAAAATGTTTTATCTCTGTCTTTTATATGGAGAGTCTGTTATATTTTGCAATTGAGAACTATGCCGGTATATTCATAGTTGCTGTCAACTCAGTTAATGTTGTATTGGTGCTACAATATTGCTCTACTTACCTTCACAGTACCTAGCACAGTGCCCTGAATACAGTAGGTGCTCAACCAATATTTAATTAAGAATCAGTGAAGCAGCTTGTCTTGCCATCTTTGTTTTCAAAGGATCACAAAATCATTGGAGAATAATATTTAGAGTTGGAGGCAACCTTGCAGATCAACTTTTCAGAATCCAACTCTTTCATTCTAAAGACAGGGAACTGAAGCCCAGGGAGATTATATGATTTTCTTAAAGGCACATAAGTAATGCGACAGAACAAAGACTGAGATTAAGGTCCTCTGGCTCAACATGCTGCACAAATGTTACCTCATCTCTTGGACTCTGTCTCTGTTATATCTCTCTGTCTATATACACACACACACACACACACACACACACACACACACACACACACATACACATGAACGCACTCACACACACACACACCCCTCTCTATTTAGAGGACAAAGGAGGAAGCCAAGGACAAGAGTTAGGAAGTGACTTGCCATAGGTGGATAAGACAGGACCAGAACTTAACTTTCCTGACTCCCAGTCTGTTATTTCTTATATTGCCTTTCACAAAGTAGAAAGCTTAACTTCTATATTCTCCCACCCATTGAATTTCACTTGACAGCCCCTGACACACAAAAATGACAAATTGACTTCACAAATCCCGCTTTATGCCAGAATGAGGCTGTCTGGTTCACTGGGAGGTAAAATCACACATGTTTCAGAGAAGACAATTAATACAGAACAGTGTGACAGTAAACTCACCTCTGCACATGCTGACAACATGCTCAGGACTACAGTGCTGCCGGGCTCACCCAGGTGGGTTGTGAACCTGGACGCACGCCACTGCCTGTTGAGTCAAAGGGGGTGGGGAGGTGGGAGGTGGAAATAGGTACCAAGAAAGGAATGGAGAAAGACAATAAAGAGAATATTTGGCAGCAATTTCTAGAGTAATGAAACCTACAGAGCCAGTGACATGTTGGGTTTTCCAAGAATGAATCATGGAATATAAAATCTAAGGAGCCAAAGCCATTTCTAATTAGTACTTTGGCCAAGGGCCATTAATGCTGTGGTCTTTTCATGTCCTGGGTCACTGAGAGAAGCCTAGAGTGGGGATAGAACCAATGACAGCTGTTGCCATTTCTATAGTATTTCGAAGTTGGCAAAATCTTGTCATCACAGTCCTGTGAAACAGGACCTGGAAGTATCACTATCTTTGTTTTGTAGATGAGGAAACAGGCTTCAAGAGGTCAAGTGACACATCCACATATCACACATTAAATAATAAAGGTGACAGTCAAGCCTAGGTTTCTTAGTCTACAAGGCTGGGGAGAAGGGGCGACCTACACTACAAGAATCATATCTCCTTTAGAGGGAAAGGTTAGACTTCTGTGTATTCAGATGAGATATTTAGCTATGTGCATGAATTCATGGGCAGTGGAAAGCCCTCTTCCCTCTTCAAAGTATTTCTCCTATACTAGGTGAAATCTAATTTGCTACACTATCATCTCACTATTCATTCCTTCATGGTAAAGATCACTTATTACTTCAGAAGATCTGTGATTTCATCAGCAAGGCCATGTTTGTCACCAATGCAGATCATAATCTTTCCCTTCCTTAAATGCATTTCATGAGCTAACATGAGGACAACTAGGTGGCACAGTGAATGGAATACCAGGTCTAAAGACAGGAAGACTCCTCTTCCTGAATTCAAATCCAGCCTCAGACACTTAATAGTTGTGTGATTCTGGGCAAGTCACTTTAACCCTGTTTGCTTCCATTTCTTCATCTGTAAAATGAACTGGAGAAGAAAATGGTAAACCATGTCCATATCTTTGCCAAGAAAATCCCAAATGGGGTCACAAAAGAGTCAGACACAACTGAAAAATGACTGAACACAAATGATTTTCCTTCAGATCTGTTTTAATGCTTTCCTTCACACTTCTCTAATATCCTCATCATATAGTAAATATGATAACAATGGTAATGATGTTTAGTTCTCCTACTAGACTAAGCTCCATGAGGGCAGGTACCATCTCTTATTTAAATTTTATTTCACTTAGTGCTCTGCATACAGTACATGTTTAGTAAATGGTTGCTGAATGACTTAATAGGATTCTCCTCTATGAAATTCCCCCAAAGAAGTCATTCAAAAACTATGTGAAGACGTACAGTAATGGGGAACCTACAACTTGATAAGGTAGCCTATTCTACTCATCTGACAATTAGGAAGCATTTTTCTTTTTCCTTTGGCAAGGCAATTGGAGTTAAGTGACTTTCCCAAGGTCACATAGGTAGTAAGTGCATCAAGTGTCTGAGACAGGATTTGAACTAAGGTCCTCCTGATTCTAGGGCCAATGCTCTATTCACTGTGCCACCTAGCTGCCCCAACATTTCCTTATAGTGAGCAGAAATCTGCTTCTTTGCAATTTTGGCGTATCTCTCCCTTTCTGTTCTCTTGTCCCAAGAATGGTAAGCCCAAGCCTCATATATTATAGCCATTCAAACACTTATCTACCCTAAGTCTTCTTTCCCCAGGCTCAGTATCACCTGTTCTTCTGAATGATCATCTTATATGGTCTGTATTCCTCTCAATATCCTAGTTGCTTTCTTATCTGCATGTTTTAGTCTGTCAATGTTCTACCTAAATTGTATTAGCCATATTGAAACACAGTACTCTAGATAATGGATTCATTATCTTTTTTGTGATTGTTGTTATTACCTTTGACAGCTTGGTAAAGCCTATGGATCCTTTCTCACAATAATGTTTTAAAATGCCCAAAATAGAATACATAGGATTACAAAGGAAAACAATTACACTGAAATGTAACCATCAAAACATTTTTAAAGAATCATATATTTAGGTTAAGAATCCTTGCTCAAGGGGTGGAGCCAAGATGGTGGCATAGAAACAGGAAAAATCCCTGAGCTCCCCCCATAACTGCTTCAAATACCTACAAAATATGACTCTAATCAAACTTTAAAGCTACAGAACCCACAAAGTGACAGAGAGAAACAAATCTCCCACTGAAGGCAGCCCAGCAGGCTGGAAGGAAGGGTCCATCACGACACAGTGGGAGAAGGGCACAGTCCCCTGTAAGCCCACAGTTCTAGCCTCAGGGCACCCCAACTAGCAGCAGTTGGAGGGATTTTGGGAGAGTGGATCACAAACAGCAGTGGGGGGTTTCCAAAATTATCAACCCATAAATGCTAAAGGCAAAGTAAAAGGTCAGTGTGGACTTTGAGGGCAGGGGGACTGAGAGTGCAGTCTGGGCTTTGCCCCCAGAGGGGGAAGTGGCTGAGGAACTGTGAGGCTACTTCAGAGCTCCCAGCATGCAGATTGTGGGAGGACCAAGAAACCATTCAGATGGTTAATTGCTCTTGCTTTAACCTGCTTGGATCTGGATCATGGTCTTCAGTGGAGGTCCTGGGTTGTGTGACCAGGTGCCAGAGCCTGTGGAGGATTCAGAGAAGGCACCCAACTAATAGCTCTGGCAGCTGAGAAAACACCAGCAATTTGGGACAAAGCTCTCCTCTCTGGAAGCAGGCAAAAAAGCTCAAAAGTCAAGTAACTGAGTGGCAACATGAGCAAGCAAAGGAAGCAAAGCAAGCACAGCAATCCAACTTTGGATTCATTTTTGAGGATAAAAAGGATTAAAGCATTGAACAGGAGGAAGACAGAGAAGTAAGAACTCCTGCACCAAAAGGTTCAAAGAAAAATACAACCTGGTTACAGGCCACAGAGGACCTTAAGAAGGATTTTGAAAACCAAATAAGAGAAGTGGAGGAAAAAATGGGAAGAGAAATGAGAATGATGCTAGAAAATCATGAAAAGAGCATCAACAACCATACTGAAGAAAATAACACCTTAAAAATTGACTAACTCAAATGTCAAAGAGGCTCAAAAAAGCAATGAGGAGAAGAATGCCTTAAAAAGCCAAATTTGCCAGATGGAAAAAGAATCTCAAAAGCTCACTGAAGAGAATTATTCCTTTAGAATTAGATTGGAGCAAATGGAGGCTAATGACTTTATGAGGAATTAAGATACTATTAAACAGATCCAAAAAAAATGAAAAAAATAGAAGGCAATGTGAAACATCTCCTTGGAAAAACCACTGACCTGGAAAATAGATCCAGGAGAGATCATTTAAAAATTATTGGCGTACCTGAAAGCCATGATCAAAAAAAGAACCTAGAAATCATCCTTCAAGAAATTCTCAAGGAAAATTTCCCTGATGTTTTAGAACCAGAGAGAGAAATAGAGGTTAAAAGAATTCACCAGTCACCTCCTGAAAAAAAAGATCCTTAAAAGAAAACTCCTAGAAATATTCCTAGAATTCTAAGATCAAGAAGAAAATATTACAAGAAGCCAAGAAGAAGCAATTTGAATATTGTGGAAACACAATCAGGATAACACAGGATCTGGCAGCTTCTACACTGAGGGACTGAAGGGCTTAGAATATGACATTCCAGAGGTCAAAGTAGCTGGGATTAAAACCAAGAATCACCTACCCAGCAAAGCTGAGTATCATGTTTCAGAGGAAAACATAGTCATTCAATGAAATAGAGTACTTTCAAGATTTTTTGATGAAAATTAAATGTGACATTCAGATACAAGAAGCAAGAGAAGTATGAGAAGGCAAACAGGGAAAAGAAATCATAGGGAACTTATCAAAGTTGAACTATTTACATTCTTACATGGGAAAATGATAATTGTAACTTATGAAACTTTTCTCACTATGATGATAGCTGAAGGGAATATATATATATATATATATATATATATATATATATATACATATATGTGTGTATACATACATATATATGTCTATAAAGGAGTGTATATGGGGTGTATGAATACATATGTGAGTGGGTGTATGTATGTGTACAGGGATACATAGACAGAGGGCACAGGACCAATTGAATAGGAAGGAATGATACTTAAAAGGTGAAATTTAGAGGTGAGAGAGGAATATAATGAGAGGAGATGGGGAGAGACAGAATGGGGTAAATTATTTCATATAGAAGAGGCAAGGGAAAACTGTTAAAATGGAGGGGAAGAATAGGAAGGCAAAAGGGAATGTGTCAACCTTACTCTCATTGAATTTGGCTTAGGGAGGGAATGACATACACACTAAGTAGGGTATCTTGCCTTACATGAGAGAAGGGGAGAAGGGGACGAGAAGAGGGATAATGGAAGGGAGGGCAAGTGGGGCATGAGGGTAGTTAGAAGCACAAGCTTTTTAAAAGGGACAGGGTCAAAGGAAAGAATAAAACAGGTGAGGGGGCAGGATAGGATGGAGGGAAATATAGTCAGTCTTTCACAATATATCCACTATGGAAATGTTTTGTGTAGCTACACACATACCACCTATATTGAATTGCTTATCTTCCCAGTAAGGGGGGGGTGGTGATGAAGGAGGAAGGGAAAAATCTGGGATTCAAAGTTTTTAAATGAAATATTTAAAAACATATTGTAGTAGTAGTAGTAGTAGTAGTAGTAGTAGTATTTTTACATGCAACTGGGAAATAAGATATACAGGCACTGGAGGATGGAGATTCATCTTGCCCTACTAAAAAATCAGAAGGGGTGTGGGGGAGGATATAGGAGAGAGCAGTTTGGGGGAAGGAGTATACAGTGAGATTGCTGTTTTGGGGTGGTGGTAGGGGAAAGATGGGGAAAAATTTTGTAACTAAAAATCTTTTGGAAGTGAATGATGTAAACTAAAAATAAACATAAAATTAAAAATAAAATGACCCCCCCAAAAAAGAATTCTTGCTCAAGATACTGATGTAAGATTATTCTAATCCTTTATCAAGCCAGTAAGACTTTACTAACATGGTTTAAAATGGAATCAGCTCTTTTAGATGATAGATCACCCTGTTGACTCATACTATTTTGAACCTGGAGTCCACTAGAACTCTCACACCTTTTACATGCATATTGGTTGAACTTTTCATGATTACCCTCTCTAAACTAATAGATTGAACCTTAGATGTTAGTCTGTGTAAGAATTGTACTTAAAACTTTTCTAGGTTGATGGAACCAGCCAGTGCTTGTACTCTGTTAACATAGTCTTCAAGAAGCCAGGGTTTAAGCCTGCACCATGATGAGGAATTAAATATTTCAAATAAGTATCCATTGTCATTTTAAAATCGCATACCTCTGGGAGGAATCATACATGCATTTAGTTGAGTTACCAATCATTAATACCTTCAGATTAATTAGTATGTTAAAATGATTGTTGCACTATTCTTAATTCTACTATTAGATATTTATTCCTTTGCATATATATATATATATATATTTTCTTTCAAAAATACATATCTCCCACCTCCCCCCCTTCTTCTAGAGATAGCTCTTCTAATTTTATTCCCCAACATTCTATTGTTAATGAGTTTGTCAGATTTAATTTCTCTGATGGCAATTGAGATCAGGGTACTGACAGAATGAGAGGTTAGTAGAGGCGGGGTATAAGCAGGAAAGAGAGGGATAATTTTAGAGCCTGGAGCACTCATAAGATCACAGACTCTTACAGCCCTTTTAAATGGATTTTAGGGGTCATCTAGTTCAATCATTACCTGAAATATGAATGTCTTCTACAGTATCCTCTATATTCCATATCACCCAACTTCCTTGTGGGGACTTTCAGTTATGCAAAGGGAAGAGCTAACTCTAAAGGCAATCCACTCTACCTTTAGACAGTTGAAATAATTGGTTGGTGTTGTTGTTTTTTTTTTGCTCAGACCTTATAGAAAATGTGCATTTTATAACTTTCATCCTTTGCTCCTACTTAGGGAGCTAATAGCGGACCATACTTAAACAGGGCTTTGGTGGCCAGAGGCTATGACCAGGAGTTCTGGGTACCTGGAAGCTAGGCCAAGTGGCCACAGGGAGAGTCACCATTTTACAGAGAAGTAGCTCTTACTTAGCCACTGCTGGTACAGAATGGAAGAAAGGGTCAATAGTGCCATCATGCCTGAAATGGCAAGGACGCCCTCTCTACAGAAATGTGGAGACCGGGGAAGTTATAGGATTTTAGAACAATAGATTCTGAGCTGGAATGTACATTAGGGATTATCTATTCCAAACCCCATTTTTGCAAATAAGGAAAATAAAGCCCTAGAAAGTGTCATTTGTCAAAGATCAGATGAGGAAATAGGATTTGAGGGCCAGGGCCCCCCCAAAGGGCCAGGATTTGAGCCCTCTGACTTCAAATCCAGTGCTCTTTCAAAGCACTTGGATTGAAATCCTGGCTCTGCTACTTCCCAGAACCTATGAATGGAGAAGCAGCTGAGGCCAGGCCAGCAGATCTGAGCAGTTCTGCCTGCTGTCTTCAGATTGTTCTGACTGTTAATGGACAAATGGATATATTACTATCCATAACAACATATTAACATATTAATCAGAAGTTCCACCAAGTACAATGCAAAGCACCAAACACATCTCTAATCAAGAGGAAAAGCCAGAATTACTTCAGGTTGTCATGTTCATCTCTAACCATTAAGAGTTTGCCTTGGATAACACAGTCTCCAAAATAGACATGAAACATTTCCAAGGATTCTCTAGAGTAAATCGTCTATTCTCTTTCTTTCTTTCTTTGGCCACCTCCTCAAACAAAGAGTTTCACTAGTAAACTCTTTTTTTTTCCCCAAATGGTTTTTGCATCGTTTCCATTTGTTTGAAAGAACTGATTTTACAATGGCAGAGATTTAAATCTAGGCACTTCTAGCTCTTTCTTTCTCATGAAATCCCTGTGTGTGACTCTGGGTAAATCATGGTCCCTTTGTGTGCTTCAAATTGTTTTTTAGTAAAAGGAAGGAATTCTTCTCTTAACATTTTTTCCCTTTTTTGGAGGGGGGGAAGGCAGGACAATTGGGAATTAAGTGACTTGCCCAAGGTCTAGTAAGTGTCAAGTGTCTGAGGCTGTATTTGAGCTCAGGTCCTCCTGACTCCAGAGCTGGTGCTCTATTCACTGTGCCACCTAGCTGCCCTCTTCCCTTTACTTTTTTTTGCTTTTTGGAGGGCAATTGGGGTTAAGTAACTTGCCCAAAGTCACACGGCTAGGTTTTTGTTTGTGTGTGCATTAAGTGTCTGAGGCCAGATCGGAACTCAAGTCCTTCTGACTCCAGGGCCGATGCCCTACTCACTGTGCCACCTAGTCGCCCCTTCCCTTTACTTTTAAGATCCTTTTTACCTCTGAAATTCTGTACAATACCTCGAACCCAGATTTCCTGACTTCCAGTTCAATGTTATTTCTACTCCATCTAATTTTCCCCCTTCAATCCCTTGCTTGTTCTTCCTTCTTTAATCTGTTATTTTGGGATAGAGGGAATTTTTGTAGACACAAATGTATAGACAAGTCCTGCTAAGGAAACTTCTACTAACACCAATTAGAACTCCTGTGATTTACAGTCTTAGACTTTGCTTTTCTTTGTATCCTCGGTGTTCAGTAGTGTCTGGCATAGTTGTTCAATTTGACCCCATTTTTAAAAAGTTTCTTTGGTAAAGATACTGGAATGGCTCACCATTTCCTTCTCTGGCTCATTTTCCAGATGAAGAAACTGAGGCAAATAGGGTTACACAGCTAATAAGTGTCTGAAGTCAGATTTGAACTTATTTTCCTGACTCCAGACCCAGCCCTTTATCCACTGTACCACCCAGCTGCCCACTCTATGTCTGCCTTAGAGTAAGTACTTAACAAATCCTTATTGACTGTCATTTAATCCTCATGCCTCCACCTTTTTTATAAGAATAGTATGAGAGATATTTGTAATGGGTTTTGTTTTTCTTGCTTTCTCAATTTGTGGGGGAAGGGGAGGAGAGAGGAAGAGAATCCAAAACTGAAAATAAAATTTAATTTAAAAAATAAGACTAGCATGAGAGACTGTCAAATACTTGGTCAAGATCTATATAATGCTATCAAACATTCCTCTGATTCACCAAAAATAATTGACCTCTTAAAAAAGAAATGAGTTAATCTAGTTATTGATAGTTATTAGTTATTGAATGTTGTGTGTGTCTACCACTTACTATTTCTAAATGCTGCCTAACAGTACCTTTCATACAATGTTTTAGAATTTTGCTAATATCAAAGTGAAACCCATTGGCATTTAACATGTAAAAACCGTTTTCTGTCCCTTCCCACGTTTTTTTAAAAGCAATTGGGGTTAAGTAACTTGTTCAAGGTTACATGGCCAGTCATTTCTGGGTGGCTGCTAATTTTCTGAGGCTGGAACCGATCCTCCCGACTCCAGGGCCCGTGTTCTACTCACTGCACCACCTAGCCGCCCCACCTTCCCCCTCTTTTGGAAAATTAGAACAACGTATTTTTTTTCCTAATCTTGTACTAAGTCTTCTGTTCTCTACAGCCTTTCAAAGATCACTGAGAGTGGATGAGCCATTGTATCTGCCCATTTTTTTTATTATTCTAGCGTGTCAGGGTAGGGAAACTGTGACCTTCTAGGTCCTTGGGTACACCCTTTTCACTGAATCAAAGTTTTACAGAACAAAGGCTTTTATTAAAGGGATTTGTTCTGTGAAGTTTGGATTCAGTCAAAGGGACACACTTGAGGACCTAGAGGGCCACATGTGACCTCAAGGCCACAGGCTCCCCATCTCTGGGTAGATCATCTAGGTCTGGTGATATAATGTATCCAGACATCTAGGTATTCTCTTAGTCCCTTCCTACTTAGGATAGGACTGGATTTAAACTTCTTATTACTTGTTTTGTTCTGTCCTTTTGAGCCTGGAGATCATTTTACTAGGATAAGAAAACAGAAGCAAATTAAGAGTTGAGCAACTTAAACTATTCTGTATCATTTTCTATTATTATCTTAACTCCTCCTCCCTCTCTTGAGGAGTAATCCTATTCATTTTCTGATTCTCCTATGATCCTCCAATTTAACTAAAAGCAAAACCAAAAAACTTCTTTGCCTTGTCCTTAGCTTCCCTTGCCAGCTTCAGTTCACCCCACATGTTAACTACCTTGACAGTATTCTTATAGAACTGTACCATGTTTTATATTTGTTCTCCATGACCTTCCTTAGCTTCCATCTTCTACAATGGTATTGTTCCTATAAGTCCTGGACGAACTTACAGCCTAGCTCATGATACATGTATACACATAGAGCAGGAAATCATGTCAAACATTGAAGGATCAAGGTTGTCATTACATGGTTCATGTGATGAGTGCAGTAGACATTCAGGGAAGGAAGAGATCAAGAGCATTAGGATACTTTTGGGTCCTTGGGTCCAGAGTTGCCTTCCACTAACTCTATCTCCCCTTTGTCCTTATGAAACTACAGAAAGTCTGTCAATATTGCCAAGAAAAAAGGAGGCCAAATCCAGTCCCACATCAAATTCCCTCGTGGCTGTTTCCCTACTTGCCAGAGCAGAACAGGGATGGACAAGACCCAGAGAAAACAGACCCCTCTAATAGGAGTAACTCCGACCTATTTTCTTGGCAAATGTCCTTTTAAAAAAAAATCTGTGGGTAAGCACGTGGTAGGGAGAGGAGTTACTATTCATAGCAAGCCTACCATTCTTCCCCAAGTATCAGACTGGGAGCAAGTAATTATCTGCCTGTGGTGAGGGAAGCCCCAATCCCCCTCATCGTCCTTGGAGGGGCACAGCGTTTCAGGCTGCCCCTAATTCCCCTCGCTTTGCAGATGCAGCCAGCAGAAGGGCTGAGTATGGGAGAATTATTTTTGCTACTTTTTGCTAATTTAATCACTTTATTCCTGCAAGGTTCTCAAAAGTTGCAATCAACATGAATGTAGCAACCTGAGACTGGGCTACAGAGTGACATCTACAAGGTCCTTAGGACAGTTGCCTTCCTTTATGAAACAGAAGATAATGACATCAACTTTTCTAATGCCATGAACTGCCTGTGTGATTCTGGTCAAATCACCTAATCATCTTGAGCCTTAGCTTCTCCATCTCCTGAGTAAGGGATTTGACTAGATGAGCTTTAAGATATGTTACAGTTCTAAATATCTACGACTTGATTCTAGGGAGCTCTTAAGGCCCTTTCTTTACTGGGGATTCTAGGAATAAGCCACCTCCCTCTTATAGAGTGACTATTCCTGCATTTAAAATTGGTGAACTGATACAAGCCAAGGAACAAGATTTTCCTGAGGGCAGAATGATGCCAGGCCCAGACATCAAAGAACCTTGGCTGAGAAATTGACTGCAAAGTACCCCTGCCCAACATCACAGATTTTTAAAACTGTAAGAGATCTTGATGTTTATCAAGACCAAGGCCGTTATTTATCATCTGGGAAAACTGAAGCCCAGAGTAAGGAAGTGATTTTTCAGGGATAAGTGGTAGAGCCAGGAATAGAACCCAGTATTCCTGACTCCCAATTCAACATTCTTTTCCATTGGACCATGTTAACTTTAATCCATTCATTTTTTCTAAGTGCTCTTCCTGAAATTGTTCTTACCCATAACCACATGGGACAACTTGAAGAGAGCAGGTAAGCTGGTAAGCTCCCTGCATATCTAGCCCTACTTGTCTGTCAGTTAAATGCTTCTTCTTCTTCTTCTTCTTCTTCTTCTTCTTCTTCTTCTTCTTCTTCTTCTTCTTCTTCTTCTTCTTCTTCTTCTTCTCCTTCTCCTCCTCCTCCTCCTCCTCCTCCTCTTCCTCCTCCTCCTCCTCCTCCTCCTCCTCCTCCTCCTCCTCCTCCTCCTCCTCCTCCTCCTCCTCCTCCTCCTCCTCCTCCTCCTCCTTCTTCTTCTTCTTCTTCTTCTTCTTCTTCTTCTTCTTCTTCTTCTTCTTCTGGAAGGTAAGGCAATTGGGGTTAAGTAACTTGTCCAAGGTCACACAGTTACTGAGTATGAAGTGTCTGAGGCTAGATTTGAACTCTGGTACACTTAACTCCAAGGCTGGTGATTTATTCACTGCACCACCTAGTGCTTCTTTTAAAATGAATCCATCACCGAGAGTGAGGCAGGGTTCCAAGTCATTTCTCTGAGTCATACTATTGGCATTATACTGGGAAAGTCACTTAACCTTTCAATTTCCTGGTAAAAAGGAGGCTAGGTGGCAACATGCATTAATAAGGAAAGTTTCTCACTGGGAGGTCCCTAAGCACATATACAGATGAAAGCAGGTCTATTCTCTCTCTTTTAGTTTTTCTCTGTCTCTGTCTTTGTCTTTCCCTGTATCTGTCTCTTTCCCTCTCTCTATCTCTCCTTCCCTACAGACAGACACACAGAAACATACACATTACATATATTTACACATACACATACATATATGTGTGCACATACAGATAGACATATGTATATACATATATATTATATATACATATATGTAGTGGTGGTTGTTGTTCAATCATTCAGTTATGTCTGAATTTTTGTGACCCCATAAACCATACTGTCCATGAGGTTTTCTTGGCAAAGATACTGGAGTGATAGTAATTTGCCATTTCCTTTTCCAGTGGGTTAAAGCAAACAGAAGTTAAGTGACTTGCCCAGGATCACATATGTAGTAACTGCCTTATGTTGAATTTGAACTCAGATCTTCCTGACTCTAGGCCCAGTGCTCTATCCACTGAACCACCAGTTGCTTCCTTTTATATGTATGTGCACAAACATTCACATACATAGATATATACACGTGTATACATGTATGTTGTTGTCCAGTTGTGCCCCATTTGGGGCTTTCTTGGTAAAGGTATTGGAGTAGATTGCAGTTTCCTTCTCCAGCTCATTTTATAGATGAGGAAACTGAGGCAAATGGTGTTAAGTGAATTGTCCAGGGTCATACAGCTAGTAAATTTTTGACACCAGATTTGAACTCAGGTCCTACTGACTCCAGACCCAGATATCTATCCACTGAGCTACCTAACTGCTTCAATACATCAATAGATAGATGTAATATATTCAATATTAAAATATTGATTATTATATTATTAATAAATAACCAATAGATATAAAAGCAGCTCTCTCTTTCACTCTCTGTCTCTCTCTGTATCTCTCTGTCTCTGTCTCTCTGTCTCTGTCTCTGTCTCTCTCTCCTTCCCTCTCTGTCTTTGTCTCTCTGTCTCTCTCTGTCTCTCTCTCTTGTCT
Source organism: Gymnobelideus leadbeateri (assembly GCA_011680675.1). Taxonomy (NCBI): domain Eukaryota; kingdom Metazoa; phylum Chordata; class Mammalia; order Diprotodontia; family Petauridae; genus Gymnobelideus; species Gymnobelideus leadbeateri. Next base: position 107,722 of record WOXC01001731.1, read on the forward strand.
CTGTCTCTCTCTTTCTCTCTGTCTCTGTCTGTCTGTCTCTCTCTCTCTGTCTCTCTCTCTCCCCCCTCTGTCTCTGTCTCTCTATCTCTCTCTTTCTCTCTCCCTCTCTCTGTCTCTCTGTCTGGCAACTATAGGATTTGTTTATCAGTCATGTACAGCTTAATGTAAAAATCCACAGAGCCTTTTTCCTCCCTGGCAATTGGCCAAAATTCGACATCGGGGAGGGTGACTGGGGTCTGCTTTTAGGAGCACAGGGCACTGCCCAGGGCATGGTCCACAGTGAGAACGTGGAAAGGAGAGGCCAGGGGGTAAAAGAGGTCCTCTCCATTGCCTCAGAAGTCTGTACCTGGCTGGCTCCAGCCCCTTTGGATGTCCCCTTGCACCCAACCCCCTCTGGAGCCATCTCTAACTGACAGACGTGGGCAGGTAGAGCGGGTGGGTGGCAGGTTGAGTGCACAAGATGATACAGTGAGGCTGAGAGCGGAGAGCAGGCTAAGTGACTGCCGGTGATTTACGGCTTTTAAATGGCTCTCCCTTTCTGCAAAACTCTTAATTTAATAGACAAACATCTTGGGATAAAGGCTCACTAGAGACAGAAGTGATGGGATAAATGCTGGAAGATTAAAGACCTGCAGGGGGGAGTGCATAATTCTGTTATGAAAATCTGAAGGCACTTCTCGAAAAAGAAAACCCTCCACCCCAGAATCTGCTGGGAGAATGGAGCCATAGCAGAGACTGAGCAGGTTCAAAGTTCTAGGATGGGTACAGTGTGTCCTAAACTTGTGACAAGAAGAATGCAAGGGAATTGAGCCACGAGGCCTGCCTTTTTCCTCCCCCCTTTGCCTTCCCTACACTTAATGAAGACTGAGAGAGGAATAAGAAAAATGAAAAAAGACACCAATTGGCTGATGGGTTTGGCATCCTTACTGTCTTTGTGACCTTGGGCAAAGTATTTAACTTCTCTGGGTTCAACCAGTCCCCTTGAATGTAAGGGAGTTGCACTAAATCATCCTGTGAGCCATGAACTGGTACCTCCAGTAAACTGCCCACTTATGAGAAGGACTGTAAACCAGCAAATGAAGGAAGAGGACTGTGGGCTGGGGTAATCGTCCTGATTCTGAGTCAGGAGCATTGTGTTCTGGTCCCAAGCATGCCATCAGCTTACCCTGTGACTTTGAGCAAGTCACCTAATATCCATCTGCTTTGTTTTCTTCAGAGAGAAAATGGGCACGGGACTAATACCCCTAGTTACCCCCAAGGTTGTTGTGAGGATTGAAAAACAATAGCCAATCCATGTTTGCACAGTGTTTGACACTTTACAAAGTGCTTTATAATGCCGTCTCACTGAACTTCACAATAACCCTGGAAGACAGATTCAACAGTCATTATCATTCCCATTTTTCAGATGAAGAAAATGAGGTTCAGAAAATGATGTAATTTGTCTCTGGTCTCACAGCTAGTGAGTGCTTGGAGCAGAATATGGACCCAGGTCTTCCCAATTCCCCTGGCTGGAATTCTGTCAGCTAGACACCACCCCCTTTCCAAACAAGCCCCTTTGTGTATATGAAACTCAAGCATCTGACAGACAGAAAAGAAAACTAGAACATAGAAATCAGAATAATAGTAACTGGCAATTCTATAACATGTTACTGTGTAGGAAATGCTTTCTTCACTGGGGACTTGTAAAGAAATTAGTATAGGTTATCATTATCCCCGTTTACATATAAAGGACATGAATCTCAGTGCCAGAGTGACATATCCATGGTGAAACAGATGCTAAGTGATAAAGCTGGTATTCAAATCATATCTCCTAACTCCAGCTCCTAAGGATTTTCCCTTGCGCCATGTGTATGCAATGTTTTACCTTCCTGGCTCTGCCAGTTATGAGTTAGATGACCATACCATCTTTGCCTCAATTTTGCCATCTGCAAAACAGGAATAATAATCTTCACACTTTCTAACTCCCAAAGTTATATTGTGAAGATCAAAGAAGGAAAGACATACAAAACATTGTGTAAACCAAATTCCCCCTTAAGCCTGAGACTGAATTGATCTAGGGAAATTCCAGTAAGGAATCTCTATCCCTGCAGGTGGTTAACTCATATGCTTTTTACAATCTCAGAGAGCTGTATGGGGCACTGAAAGGCTTAATGATTTACAATCATACAGCTAGTATGTGTCAAATGGGGGGACTTGAACCCAGGTATTTCTCACTCTGAATCCCTCCCTTCACTAAGAGGTACTACCTATGTTGTAAATCATAAAGTCCTATCTAAATGTCAGCTGTTGTTATTATTACAGATGTAAGCATCATGAGCTTCTCTGAGTTGATTATAAGCTCCTTCAGGACTGTGTCTTAAACTTCTTGGTATCTCCCATAGCACTTAGCACTGGACTCAGTAAATATTTGTTGAATGAATGATTAAAAGTCAGCTAACAATAATCCCATGGATAACTTAACATGATCAAGGGGAAGGAGAAGAAACAGAAGCCTGGACTTTTTCAGTCTGAAAAGACAAAAGACTAAGGTGGTTTTAAAGAAGGGGTCAGAGAACGTGATCACAGGCTTGCTAAGTCTAAGCACATGGAGCGGAGGGCAATGCAAAGAGAAGATCCCAAGTAAAAAGAGGGTCAGTACTCACAGCAAAGCATTAGGCACTTGCAATTTATATAAATAATAAATAAATTAATTAAACCCACTTAGGGTTTTTCTAGTCTTTCTAACAAAGGACCCAAATCTAAAGCTGCTAGTGGAATGGAAGTTGCTTGTCCTCACTGCCACTTTCTCTATAAAGAACACCCCGACAGGTAGAGAAAGGTCTGGGTTTCGACCATGAGAGCTGGCCCCCTGCTGGTCTGACTTGCCTTCCTGTCTGCCTGGGGTTGCTTGCTTTACAGAAAACCCCCTTGATGTTTGGAGGAGGGAGGTGTAGGACAAACAAAAGGCAGTCTTACTTGACACAAGCAGGAAACTGAAGGTATAAAATTCATTACTCTTTGAGGTGGCACAGGCTAGAAATATAAATGGGTAGTAGATATAAATCTATACAATGGTATAGAATATAAAATGTCAGATCCAAAAAGAACTTGGGAACACAGAACGTAAAACACAGAACACAGGATTTTAAAAGCATAAAATAATAGAATGTTAGCACTTAAAGGGACCTCAGAATATAGAGGACTAACATACTGCTTGTAGAGATGGAAAGGTCCTTAGAATGTGGAATGTTAAAACAGGAAGGGCCCGTACGACATGGAATTACAGAGTCTAAAGGGACCTTAGATACTAAATTTTAGGACTAAAAAAGGCCTTTATAGACCAACCGCTTGGCCTCCTCATGGTTCAGATAAGGAAAATGAGAGTTGGAGCTGGGAGGTAATTCATCTAAGGTCATACTTTTGTTGGTATATAGGAGAGTCAATAGGAGAGAGTCCATGCCCATTTTCTGCCTAAAGAAACTAAAGCAGACATTAGATGCCTTACTTGAAAACAATGGAGGGAATTAGTGACAGGCCTGATACAAGAACCCAAATCTTCTGACTCCCTAGTCAGGACTCTTGCCACTTTATAACACTGCTTCTTACTCCATTCAAAGGCTCAGAACTCCTGTCATGAGTAGTTTTCTGATGGCTTTGGGATCACAAATGATAATAGAAGGCTTAAAATTTTAACACAAGTCCTCTGATAGTGTTTTTTTAGCTATTCCTTTGTGCTGAGAAAAAGGGAAAGGGCATGGGGAGAAATGGCAAAGGAAAGGAAGATAGAAAGAAAGACAGCAAGACAGCAAGAAAGAAAGAAAAAAAGAAAGAAAGAAAGAAAGAAAGAAAGAAAGAAAGAAAGAAAGAAAGAAAGAAAGAAAGAGAGAAAGAAAGAAAGAAAGAGAAAGAAAAGAAGAAAGAAAAAGGAAGGAAGGAAGGAAGGAAGGAAGGAAGGAAGGAAGGAAGGAAGGAAGGAAGCAAGAATGGAAGAATATCAGGGACTTGGGAGAGAAAGATCAAAGTTGAGGTGGGATAAATGCTTCTGTGTTGATGGCCTCATGGCTTTGCTCTGGTTCGCCACACAGTACTTGGAAGGAAGAGGGGGAGAAAATGATGTGTCTGCTGGGGGTTGTACATTATTGCTTTGCAGCAGTGAACAGGTAGTTTTGAAAATTACATGCTACTGTGGCAGGTAATTTATTTTTTTATAAATTGCAAGTCTTGAGTAGAGATTTGGAAAAGGTCTCCAAATGATTAGGAAGAAATTATGGAGGCCACTGCTGAGAATGCTGGATCACAGGAGGGAGTGGAGTTTGACAGAAAGAGGAAGAATGACTTTCTTTCCTTAGTAACAATGTCTGTCTGGTATCCTGAAGCCTACTTAGTATGGCAAGTCCAGTGCCTAGACCCACAGATTCTGAGATTTGGAAAGGACCTTACTTACATTACACTATCAGAACACAAAGGGACCTTAAAAGATTGGATGTTGGAATATGAAATGTTAGAATAAAAAACATAATTTTAGAATGCAAAATAGAGGGATAGAACACAAAACACTGCAGATGGAAAAGACCTTAAAGTGTATAATGTTAGAACACATGATGTTATGAGTTGGACAGAACATCAAAAGTCATCCCAACCTTTCATTGAAGCATGAAGTCTGTCTACAATGCCACAAAAAGCAGCTTTCCTGATTCTGCTGAAAAATCTCTAGACACAAAAAAACTCACTTATGAGGTATCTTGTTGGACTCTTCACTCTTGGTTTTCCTCTTATCTGTTTAACTGAGCCTTCTCCATGTCCTTTGATGGATAATCATGGATGTATGTTTCATCATGTATCATGCATGATCATCACTACCTGAATTACCAGTGAATTTGTGGTAGTTCCCAAAGTATCTGCCTTTATCCTTTTTGTTTCTATCTTTACTTGGTCTTTCCTGGTAATCTCATGAATTTTTCTAGATTCATTAATCATCTCTATGCAGATGACTCTCAGATTGAAATACTCAAACCTATTCTGAATTCCATACCCCATGATCAGTTGCCTGTTGAATGGCCCCATTTCAACATCCTGTAGGCATCTTAAACCCAGTATATCCAAAACTGAAATAATTTATCTCCTTCCAAGATGATCTCTCCTCCATACCTTCCCATTTCTGTTGAGGTTACTATCATTCTTCCAGGTGCTTAGGTTTGAAACCTTGATTCTTTCTTCTCCCTCATTCCCTATGTCTATTCATTTGTCAAGATTTGTTGAATCTACCTCCACAAACTTTTTCCTATTTGTCCCTTCTCTCCACTTATACAACCACCAGCCTAGTTGAGACTTATAATGCATCACCAATTACTTGAATGACTGCAACAGTTATACTTGGCTTCCTGGCTTCCAAGTCCTCCTCTTCCCAATCCATCTTCTTCATTCTGCTGAAGTAATATTCCAAATGAATATATCTGACCATATTATTTCCCTGCTTTGGAGATTTCAAGGTCTCTCTATTACCTCTAGGAGACAATACAAACACTTCTCTCACATTTGAAGTCCATCACAATATGACCCTAGTTTACCTTTCCATGATTACTTCATTTTAATTCCCTTTGCACATTCTCCTTTGCAACTAAATGGATCCACTTTATGATCTCTGAATTCAACACTCCATTATTCCAATCCTTGCTTTGTACAGGCTGGCACCAGTGCCCGAAACGTATGCTTTCCTAAGCCTCCCTCTCTTAGAATTTCTAACTTCCTCCAAGACTCCGCTCATGTACTATTTTCTACAAGAAACCTTTTTCTTGACTCTTTAGATATTAATGGTCTTTCTTCCTTAAATTTATACATATATATACATATACATATATTTATATATGTATATACACACAGTATATATGCAATATATAATGTAAATATCTATCACATATATATTATATGTATATATATATATATATATATATAAAACATGTGGTTAAGGTTAAGGTTATACACACATATAGTATATGTATGTGTGTTTATATACATCTATATCCACCTTTAGATACATAATTACTATATATATACACATATATATGTATGTTATGCAAAAGTATTTATATGTATATATATATATTTTTTTCAGAACAATGTAATCGACTTGGGGGTCAGACACTGGTTTTAATTTTGTGCTAATTATTTCCAGGATTCTGCATTGTCCTGTACGTATTCAACACTTAATAAGCATGGATTGGATTGGATTGAATTGTTGTAAAGTTTTCTTTTCCCTTATATTGAACTGAAAAATTCTACTAATTAATAAATCACCAAACATTTATTAAGCACCTACTGTGTGCTGGGCACTGTGCTATACCCTAATTTCCACCAACTGGTCTTCGCTCTGTCTTCTGCCACAAAGCAGAAACTCTAATCCCTTTTCTGTGTTGCAGCTTCATGATGGGAAGGACTTTAGATTGGATTTGAGACTTTGACTTAGGATTTAATTAGAACTTGAGGCCTTGTTTCAAATCTTGGTGCTGGTATTTACTAATTGTAAGCAACTTAAATGTCTTTGGGTCTCAGTTTCTTCTTATGTAAAATAAAGGGTTAGTACTACATGGTCTATAAGGTCTCATCTAGCTCTCAATTGTATAACCCTTTTAAAGGTCTTTTGACAGCTATCACATGCCCTCTAGAGCTCTTATTCTCCAAGTTATTGTCTTCAGCTCCTTCAGCTGAAACTTGGTTAAAACCTGGTATATTTTCAGTCTCTTCACCGTCATGGCTGATCATGATGCTCTTCCAAAAAGGTGGCAATGAGAACTAAATGCAAGAGTCCAGATGTGTTTTGACCAGGCAGAGGGCACAAAGACTCTCTTCTTTCCCACTCTGAACACTCTACTTCTATGAATGCTGCCTAAGAGTTCATTAACTTCTTATTATTACCACGTCATATTTTGGGCTCATATTGAGCTATTCACAACTAATATATAATGGGCTCTTGAATCCTCCTTCCCTTCTCCCAAATTTGAACCTGTTTTGAGTCATGAATTTCCTATCTTCTACTTCTGTTTTTTTTTTTAGCTTTTAAAAATTTGATATTTTGTTTTTACATCCCCTTCATTTCTAAATATATCCTTCCCTCCTCTGCTACACAATGACTCACCCTTGTAACAAAGATTTTTAGAAAGCAAGAAAAAAAACAAGCAATTCAGCAAAACTAACACATCAATCAGGTCTGACAGCATATGCACTATTCCATGCCCATAGGCCCTCACCTTTGGAAAGAGCAGAGGAACAAGGGCAGGTGTTTTAAAAACATAAATGCAGTACTCAACATTGAACTCTCCTCTAGGAAACCTTTTTGCACTTAATGCAAATTATCTTTTCCTAATCATTCACTTAACAAATAGTTCACTCACCCAACTGGCCTCACTGTAGCTAGTACCTATTCTTCCACTAAGTCCCATATGTTATTTTTGTATTGAATATCTGCTCATAACCACCTATGCAAATGCATCTATTCCTTTAAATGTTCTGAATTTAACTTCATCTGCCTGTACCTCAAAGAACTCGAAGAAAACACATACGTTTTTCCTATAACCTATTTATCTGTATACTCTCAGGACGATGTAAACTCCCTGAAGGCAGGGACTACTTCTAATTTTGTGCTTATTATAGCCAGGATCCCACAAAGTCCTGCACATATTCAGCATTTAAATAATTATTAATTAATTAAATATTAATGAAAATAATTAATATTGAAATAATAAATATGTATTGGACTAAATTGTTGCAAAGTATGTCCAGATGACAGTCCTCTGTAGAAAGTCAGTGAGAGTCAAGAATTTAGACAGTGAAATTAGAAAGAACTGAGTTTACGTCTTGTCTATGATATTTACTACTGTGAGATGATGCATGAGCCATTTAACTCCTCAGGGTCCCAAGCAAATCTCATAAGACTCTAAAGTACAAATGGATTGAGTCTCTGCATTGTTATACAGTGTTTTCATACTGGCATAACCTAACAACTAAAACAATCTTTGTGCATGAGATTCATTCAGTAGACTACGTATGGTGATATTGTGATATTTCAGTGCTATAGAGAAATTGGGGGCTCAGGTCTTGTCTAAGAAAAAAGCCTGTTTAGTTTCTCCTTTGGCTTTGTTTTCCTCTATAGTCACAACTGCCATGTTGTCAATGGCATCTTAATTTTTGGATAGGTTAGTAGGTACAGTGATGTAGGTGGTCTTGGGAATATAAAAATAAAAATCCCAGGAATATACTGCTTAATACTCACAAAATCCTGTCAAAACATATATCTACTTCTAATGAGAGAAAAGCAATTAGAGCTTTTCCCCCTTTTGAATATAACTAAACCATATAGATGCATTGAAGTAAATGAAACAAAACCAAAATACAACAAAAATCTAAAAGATTCCAATCTCAAAGCAATAATAAAAATAACAATAATAATAAACATTCATAGAGTGCCTTAAGTTTGCAAAGCACTTCACAAATATTGTTTCACTTTATCCTCACAATTACCCTGGGAGATAGGTGCTATTATCATCTGCATTTTACAGATGGGAAAACTGAGGCTGAGATAGGTCAAATGACTTACCCAGGGGCCCACAGGTAGTAAATGTCTGAGGTTGGATTTGAACTCAAGTATTCTAAAGTCCAGGGGTTTAGTCACTAAGTCACTTTGCTGCTTCTATATTCTATAAAGTCTGTGCTCTGTCACTTCTTAAGTGTATAACTCTTTTATAATAGTTTCTTTTAACTGTTTTTAGTGTTTATCTTAGTTTATTCACAAGTAAGTTGGCAGAGTGCCAGTACTGAAATGCCAAATAATCACTACAGAAAACCTTCTATATTGATGGGTTCTGGATTCATAGTTAAAGGATGTTAGAGGTGAAGGGGACTTTATAGCATAGGATGTTAGGACATAGAAAGCTAGAGCTTGATGGAACCTTACAATAGACTATTAAAGGATAAAATATATAGAAGGTTGGAGCTATAAAGGATTTTGACACAGAACACTCAAGCAGGGATTTTTAAACTTTTCTTGTTAGGAACCCCCCTTTTTAGCAATTTCTGATAAAGCCTAGAACCTAGTGTGAAAATTTCATAAATTTATAAAACAAAATTATAAAGGAAATAAATCACACAGTTATATATCTATATCTATATAGAGAGAGGTATGTATGTATATGTATGTATATGTATAGAGAGAGAGAGAAAGAAAGAGGAAGAGAGAGAGAAAGAGAGAGGGGAGGGACAGAAGAAGGGGGAGAGAGAGAGAAAAAGAGAGAGAGAGAGAGAGAGAGAGAGAGAGAGAGAGAGAGAGAGAGAGAGAGAGAGAGAGGGAGAGAAACATCCATTTCTAATTTTGTTTCCACTAAATGTCATTCTAAGGTCACCATTCTTCAAACTGATGAAGGCTACATGTCCCTGGGGCCTCACCATTGCACTCTTGATAACTCAGGCTCTGCCATTTGGGTGGGCACTGCTGCTAATCACTGAGGTTTCCATGGCTGTTTGTCAGCAATGGCCAACAGGTTCAAACAGCAGCCAGGTATGGAAGAAATTGCTTACTGGTGACTTCACAGAGACTGGGAGAATGCCCTAGGCAATTACTAACCTTTTTCAGAAACCTTGCCGGGGTCCCTCTGAATCCATAGTTGTTGATAAATGATGCCTTTAACCATCAATCATCATTCATACAAAGAAAGAAGAAAAAAGAAGAGATAGAAAGCCAGGGGAAGAAAAAAAATAAAGCCGACATTCTATCTTGGTTTCATCCTTTCCTGAAAAGTACACCATTTTCAGAAGCCCTTCTTACAGAAAGATCTTACCATATAGTGCTGATTCACACAGGCAGATCAAAGCATATCAATAATAACTCTTCTAAAGTCTGACCTCAGCGGGGTTTGGCACTTGTCACATGGAAACAGTACAAATAAGTCCAGGACACATGTCCTACATGACTGAGATTACCCTTGAAATAGTAGAGGTCATTCCTTTTCTAGAAAGTCTCAAGAATGCAAAAATAATGAATCAGAATGCAAATTCCTGTGGGAAAATGGTCTGATTTTTGTTGCTGTCCTTGTTTTTGTACCCATTGATCTACAGCAAAGACCTGAATAGAATAGATGATTAATAAATGTTTTTTAAATTAACTTGAATTGAATGAATTAGAAGTCAAAAGACCTGGGCATCATTCCTGATTCCTCTAACTAGCTTTAAGACCTCAGATAAGTCATTTAACTTCCTATAGAGGCTCCATTTCCAAATCACAATGCTCTTAACATTGACTAAAATGGAAGTAAAGCTAGGTGGTACAGAGTGCCAACCCTCAAGTCAGGAGGATCTGAGTTAAAATCTAACAGACACTTACTGGGCAAGTGACCCTGGGAAAGTCACTTAACACTGTTTGGTTCAGTTTCTTTGTCTGTAAAATGAGCTGGAGAAGGAAGTGATAAATCATTCCAGTATTTTTGCCAAGAAAACCCCAAATGGGGTCACAGAGAGTCAGACAGAGAGGACTCAACAAGAGATTTAAATGAATAGATTAGGAGAAAGCCTTAGACTTGGTAGAGGCCTATAATCCCTGGAGGTGATTGAGACTAATGGAGCTCTTAAATTCAGGAATTCTAAATTTTAGTAAGGCTAAAGACCACAAAGTATCTGCATTAATCTGACACCAATCAGACGAGAGTTCAAGAAATGGAGGCCACCAAGGTACCTAGAGGGGTGAAGCACCTCGGGGTGAAAAAAGCAGAGCAGGTAAAATCTTCTATGTTGATCAATATTATTATCAGTCCATGAGTGGCTATTACATCTCCAGTCTGGGACAAATAGGAAAACCCAGGCTCCAAACAAACAAATAATTAACAAAAATGGGTCAGAAGACCTGGCTTTGATTCTTATTTCTACTACTAACTAGCTGTGTGGTTTAAGGTAAGTCATTTAATCTCCTTGAGGTTCAATTTCCTCATCATAATGCTTATTATATTTGCTTTAAGATAAGACACTTAGCACATCCTGACTTATGTTATTAGTTTCATTTTTATGTGTATATGCATTGCTCCAGCTAGGCTATAAACAGGTTGAAGGATTGATTGCTCAGGCTTCACTGTACATGCCTCTGGGGATGACCTTCAGCAGAATAATGGAGTATGTTTAATTCGTCTATGGTAAGCATTCAACACTCCTTTCTGTCTAACCCACATCTCACTACATGCTCATGTTCCTTCCTGGCCAACAGGGATACTCACCATACTGACCAAGACAAACCTTCTTCTTCTGCCAGTGCCTCAGGCTCCAGACATTTTCCTTTTCTATGTCCCTTCCCTATGGTCACAACTCTCGTATTGTATTTCAAATCAGGGTCAGAGAAATTGCAACAAACTAGAGTTGACAAGGATAGAGATTTTGACTAGACAGGAGGGCCTGGTGAGCTTTATGGATGAGTTGGACAATAAGTCCGTTCCAGAGATACAGACTGGACTGAGAGATCAGTCAAATAAAGAAGATAACATTTATAAAATTCAGGATTCAACTGGTAAGAAGGGTCAGATTGTACAAATGGATTATAAAGGTCTAGGGGTGAGACTTCATCATCATGAAGGGATGAGTCCAAAAGGTCAAAGGGAAAATCATTAACAGGTCAAGAAGGACAACAATTGTCAGCTCTCATACTTATATACCCAACTAGATCTGGGCTATGATGATTAAGAGCAGGTACCAGAGAAAGTGTAAGATCCCAAGTGTAGCTCACTTCTAATTAAAGTGGAGCACAGATGTGAAAACATCCACATGTTTCTTCAATCCATCATTCTTTCCTTTTAGGACTCCTTTATTTCCTGGAAACTGATTAAATTGAAGAGATAGGAAAAATAGTTGATGGCTTAATTCAACTCTGAGTCCCTTAAAAGCTACCCCACATTAAAGATAGTATGGAACATCTCTTCAAAAGCATAGTTCGCAAGCCCCCAGTGATGTTTCTCTTTTACCAAGACAATCAGAAGCTACATTACTTTAAAAAAAAATAAAGCCATCTAGAAGAAAGATAAATGGCAAAAAGAAAGCTCCCTTCACCCCCCCCCCCCACCAAACATACTAAACATACAGAGGTGCACTGTCTCATAAAATCCCCCACCACCAATTTGGAAGAAAAAATACCCCACAGCATAAGGAAACACATGTGGGAAAAGGTACATGTAAAGAGACCACATATAGTCATATAATCAAGGATATAAAAATAGAGAACTTCTAGGACTGCATCCAAGCTGGAAAATATTTCTTTTTTTCCCCAAAATTTATTTATTTATTTTTAGTTTTCTACATTCATTTCTACAAGATTTTAAGTTGCAAATTTTCTCCCGATGTCTCCCCTACCCCCCCCACCCCAAGATGGCAAACATATTGAATACCCCATCCCCCAGTCTGCCCTTTCTTATATCCCCCCACTCTCCTCCTTACTCCCATCCCCCTTAATTTCTTATAGGACAAGATGAATTTCTATACCCCATTGTCTGTATATCTTATTTCCCATTTACATGCAAAAACAATTATTTAACGTTTGTTTTTAAAACTGAGTTCCAGATTCTCTCCCTTCTTCCCTCCCCACCAACCTCCACTGGGAAGACAAGCAATTGAATATAGGTTATACATGTGTGGTTTGCAAAACATTTCCATAATAGTCATATTGTGAAAGACATATTTCCCTCCATCCTATTGTACACCCCATTTATTCTATTTTCTCCTTTGACCTTGTCCTTTTTTTAATGTGTTTGTTTCTGACTACCCTCTCCTCCAATATGCTCTGCCTCCTATCATCCCCCCTTCTTATCCCCTTCCCCCTGCTTTCCTCTAGGATAAGATACCCAATTGAGTTTGTATGTTATTCCCTCAGCCAAGTTCAATGAGAGTAAGGTTGACTCATTCCCTTTCACCTCTCTGCTTCTCCCCTTCTCTTGCCTCTTTTATGTAAGATAATTTACCCTAATCTATCTCTCCCTTTCTCCCAATATATTCCTTTCTCACTTCTTATTTTTATTTTTTAGATATCATCCCTTCATATTCAACTCACCTTGTGCCCTCTGTTTATGTATACATACACACACACACACACACATATATGTATATATACACACACACATACACACATTTATACAAATGCTTATACATACATATATTTATGCATACATACATACATATACACATGTATATTCCCTTCAAATATCCTAATACTGAGCAAATTCTCATGAGTTACAAATATCCTCTTTCCATGTAGAAATGTAAACAGATCAACTTTAATAAATTCCTTATTATTTCTCTTTCCTGTTTACCTTTTTATCCTTTTTTTGCTTCTTGTATTTGAAAGTCATATTTTCTGTTCAGCTCTGCTCTTTTCATCAGGAATACTTGAAAGTCTTCTATTTCATTGAATGATCATATTTTCCCCGGAAGCATTATACTCAGTTGTGCTGAGTAGGTGATTCTTGGTTTTAATCCTAGTCCTTTGACCTCCAGAATATCACGTTCCATGGCCTTTGATCCCTTAATGTAGAAGCTATTAAATCTTGTGTTGTCCTGATTGTGTTTCCACAATACTCAAAGTGTTCTTCCTGACTTCTTTTAATATTTTCTCCTTGACCTGGAAACTCTGGAATGTGGCTATAATATTCCTAGGAGTTTTGTTTTTGGGATCTTTTTTAAGAGACTCTCTGTGAATTCTTTCCTTGATAATTTCTTGAAAGCTTCTGTTCAAGGCCCTTTTTTTTATCCTGACTTTCAGGTAGTTCAGTAATCTTAAAATGACCTCTCCTGGATCTGTTTTTCAGGTTAGTGGTTTTTCCAATGAGATATTTCACATTACCTTCTACCTTTTCATTCTTTTGGATCTGTTTTATAATATCTTGTATTATAAAATCTTCATATTATATTATAATATCTTTTTAAAGTCATTAGCTTCCATTTGCTCCAGTCTAATTTTGAAGGAATTATTTTCTTCAGTGAGCTTTTGAACTTCCTTTTCCATCTGGCCAATTCTGCTTTTTAAATGTATCTTATTATTTTTATTTTTTACTATTTTGGAGGGGGGAAGGCAGGTCAATAGGGGTAAAGTGACTTGCCCAACGTCACACTGCTAGTGTTAAGTGTCTGAGGCCAGATCTGAACTCAGGTTCAGGGCTGGTGCTCTATTCATTGCACTACCTAGCCGCCCCTGCCAATTCTGCTTTTTAAGGCATTCTTCTCTTCATTGGCTTTTTGAACCTCTTTGGCCATTTGAGTTAGTCTATTTCTAAAGTGTTATTTTCTTCAGTATTTTTGGGTCTCCTTTCTCAAGTTGTTGACTCATTTTTCATGATTTTTTTTTGCAGTGCTCTCATTTCTCTTCCCAATTTTTCTTCTATTTCTCTTACTTGATTTTCAAAATCCTTCTTTAGCTCCTCCATGGCCTTTGACCAATTCATATTTTTCTTGGAGACTTTTGATGCAGGAGTTTTGACTTTGCTGTCTTCTTCTGGTTCTTTGTTTCTATCTTCTTTGTCACCAAAGAATGATTCTATATTCTGATTTCTCTTCCTCTTTTGCTCATTATCCCAGCTAATTACCTGATCTTTGAGCTCTTTGCCACAGTAGAACTCTTCTTCCAGAGTGGAGAGTGCTGTGTCCCAAATTTCTAGGGTTTTGTGCAGCTGTTATAAGAGCTTCTTCTAGGTACCTGCCTCAGAACTGTGAGGAGGATACCCTCTCCACAGCCGCCGCAAACTCTGCCACTCCAGCACTCCTCATGCTAGGATGCCACCCAAGACTGCGATTCAGATCCAAGCTGGGCAAGGCAAGAGAATCCTGTCTCAGTGACAGCAAAGAGGTTTCTGCAATTGCCCTCTGATCAGCCACTTGGTCCCCCACCATCTGTGGGCCTGGAGCTTCAGGAGCAACCACCTCACTGCTGCTGCCACCACTGCCACCCTGGGAGGCCAGGGGATGAACTGCATTCTTCTCTCACCCTTGTCCAACAGAGTTTCCCCACTGACCTTTTACTTTTTCTTAGGCATTTATGGGTTGAGAGGTCTGGAAACCATCACAACTGCCAGTGATTCAGCCCCCTGAGATCTGGCTGATCTGTGCTGCTGGTCTGTGCCAGCATGGCCCATGCAGGACTGTGCTCTGCTCTCAGCCTGGTGTGATAGACCCTTTCTGTCAGCATTCCAGGCTGCCTTCAGTGGGATATTTTTTTCACTCTGTCATTTTGTGTGTTCTGTAGCTCTAAAAATTTTTAGAGTCATTTTTATAGGTGTAATTGGGGAATGATCTCAAATAATTTCCTGCTTTTATTCTACCATGTTGGCTCCCTGGAACATATTTCTATATGTGCCATTTCCAGTTGATGCTTTCTCCATTTCATTGAAAGATAGTGTGGTCCCCTACTAAGCTATATTCTCTGATGTTCTGCAAACTGATGCTTAATCAACAATGCTATCATCTTATATTTGTTTTTACTATGCTAAGTCATCATTTATTGGTTATCCACTGAAATCAAGTTTCTATGTAGCCTATTGTCCTTATGGGAAGGCTCTCAGATATTTTGACACATAGTCTCAGGGACTATCTCAGCTTTATATATATATAAACTCATCTTTCTTGTTGAATACTGGAGCTAGGGCAATAACAATTCCAGTATCTTTATGCTTATTCCCATATGGGTCAGATTTATAGGTACACCCACTCACTCAGCAAAAGACTTAGTATTATCTGTCATTTGAACTTTGATTCTGCCTCAGATGCCACTCTCTGAACTTAATTTGCTATTTTATGTGAGAACAAATACATTCATTTCAGTTTCCATCATGACATTATATGCCAACTTAAGTTCATGAAAATTACCCCCAGGATCTTGGCTTAGTAAGACTGGAGGAGCATGTGGATTGAATGAACTTAGTCCTAATATCCTTTATGTATATACATCCTTCTCTCCTTACAATTTTACCTCTATGCCATTCTTATATCATTTACATATCTATAATATGAAGAAGTTGAACTAGAGTTTACATAGCATAATGAGTGCATAAATATCCGTATTAGAATGGTATGACTTCACTTTAAGCTTCACAGTCTTGAACCTATAATTATCAGTCCAACTATGCATTATTCCCTCTATGCTCATAGTATAACAATTTATGCCTTAATATATCTCATCCCTATCATACATCTACTATTGCTTTTATCCATCCCTTCTAAACATTGATGGGAAAAGCTATATATCTTTACTAACTAGATCCATTATAAATTCTCATGACCTATCCAGGACTTGGCCATCACTGCTTTAGAGCAACATTTTTCTATTTTATATATTAAAATATATTTATATATTTTATATCTTTAAACATATATATTTTTATATTTTCTATATTAAAATTTCTATTTTTCCAAACAGTAAATGATCTTGGTCTTCTATATCACTGAGAAAAGCAGGAGGAGCTTCCTCAACTATTCTAGTTAGTTACAAAAGTTTATATATCTTTTCCTTTCCTCCCTTCACTTATTTCAGTTCATGAGGAATAGGTAACCCCTTTTGTCAAGTTTTAGTCTGCTAATGTAAGGGTAATGGAATTTAAAGATCCCCCTGTATTGGCTTGGTTTTCAGGTTGAGTGTTGAAACCCAGAGCTTGTGAATCCCACTTGTGAGATGGACTTGTTGGTGTGCAAAGAGAGGGCTGAACTGGGAGGAGCTGGTGCCATGGATTTAGAGAAGGCCCAAGCAGAGGGGTCCAGAAAAACTTTTTGGAGCAGCATCATGGAGGCAGAGAGAGAGAGAGGATTGCTGAGGGCCATTTGGGACTGCCCAGGACTATTGAGAGCTGCCACCTGGAGTTGCTGAGAACTGAGGAGGCATGGCTATGATGCTAGTATTTTTTCTGTCTCTTTTGATGTTGTTTTGCCAGATATGTCTGCTGGTGAAGGAGAGTGCTCTTGTTGCAGAGGTCCTGGAAACTTGCTGTTGGTTCAGAAGCCCTGAAGAATGATTTTCTTGTTGTATGTTTACAGAAATCCAGGAAGAGGGTCTTGCTAATGTTTTCTGGGGTCTTGAGACAGTTCTGTAGGCAGAGAGTGAATTGATGAGGACACTGGCAATGTATATTGTGGTTTTGTTAAGCTTTGTCTACCCAGGAACAGAGATTGCTGAGAACTTACCTCTTGTCAAGATGAAGAAAAGAACTCTTGGGGCGGCTAGGTGGTGCAGTGAATAGAGCACTGGCCCTAGAGTCAGGAGGACCTGAGTTCTGATCCAGCCTCAGACACTTAACACAAAAATCTAGCCATGTGACCTTGGGCAAGTCACTTAACCCCAAATTGCCCTCCAAAAAAAAAGTAAACATAAAAGAAAAGACCTCTCTTTGGGTATTAAGTGTTGTGATGATATCTTAACCTTGTAGCTCAGAGGTAGATGACCTTTGTGCTCTCCACTGCCCTTTTGAGAAGTCACTGATGATAATTGTAATTCAGTTGTGATCCAGGGGGTGGGAAACTTTTGACTTTTTTTGTGTGCTCTGTGACTGACCAAATGAATGTACTTTGTTTATGGCAGGAAACTAATCTCCAGTTGAATGGAGAGAAGACTTTGTGATTGACTAAATGAATATACTGCCCAGGGGTGGAGTAGTACTTGAAAATTATTGAATTACACTTGGTGAATGCTGTATTTTGATTTTCTTTTTTCTGTGAATGCATTGCCTTAATTTGTCACTGATTAAATGGAGTTTGCTATGCTAGTAATTCAAATCTGGAAGTTGCTTTTGCTTGGCAGTATAGCTATGTGCACTTCTGATCCCATCTCCTGTACCTCTGATCTCCTCTTGTGGCTTGCCCTCTCTCTCCCTCATTTTTCATCTCTCTATTTTTATTGGATATTTTCCTGCTGCTTATATGCATTCCCAGTTATTTTCCAATGTTAAAAAATATATTTTGGGGAACCTGCCATTCCCTGAAGCTATTGTCCTATCTTTTCCCCCTTCTATTCGTTGCCAAGCTCCTAGAAAGAGCGGTCCACTCCTACTTCTTCCATTAATTTTCTGTAACTTCAAAACCTGTGTAATCTAGCTTCTTATCTATCATTCTACTGAAACTTTTTTCTTCAGGAATGATCCCAGAGAGCTCTTAAATGCTAAATCCAATGGACCTCATACTCCTTGATATCTCTAAAGTTATTGAAATTGTTGAATACCCTCTCTTCCAGGTTATTCTCTCCTCTCTTGGCTTATGTGGCATTTCTCCCAGTCCTTTTCAGTGGGAGTTTTATTTTTGTGGGGTATTCATATGCCTCTTACCCCCTAAGTATGAATATCCTTTGTGATTCTATACTGCATTGCTTTCTCCATCCTCTCTTCTTGGTGATCTCATAGCTCTTATGTTGTCTTTATTCAGAAGCTTCTAAAACAGATATTTATCTAATCTCTAGGCTGAATTCCATTCCCACATTGCCAGCTGCCTCCCTGGATATATCAACTTGGATACCTCACAGGCATCTTAGACTCAATAATTACAGAATGTAACTTGATAGTCTTTTACCCTAAATTCATATTTGTTGTTGTCCAATTATTTTTCAATTGTGTCCAACTTTCTGTGACCCCTTTTAGGATTTTCTTGACAAAGATACTGCAGTGCTTTGCCATTTCCTTCTCCAGCTCATTTTATAGATGAGAAAACTGATATAAATTAGGTTTGTTGACTTGCCCAGGATCACAGCTAGCAAGTACCTGAGGCCAAATTTGAACTCAGGTCTTCTTGACTCCAGTTCTGGTGTTCTATTCACTGTGTCACCTTGCTTCCCTAAATTCATTACAATCCCTTATTTATGTTGAGAGCACTACCATGTTCCCAATCCCCAGGTTTGGGGACACTCGACTTTTTCTTTCCTAGTGTCCTCGTCTTTCCCCTCTCAAATATATATTCTACACATTTGCCAAAATATTGTTTTTTCAAAAATATATGTCCAAATGTCTTGCTTTCTTCCTCAAAAGCTTTCAGTGCCTCTGTATGCCTCTAGGTTAAAATGTAAAATTTTCAGCCTGTCCTGTAAGACACTCTGGTATTACTAGAATGGTATGACTTCACTCTGGCTCTAATCTGGCTTTAATCTGGCTTTAATCTGCCTTTCAAACATTACTCGTCTTCCTATAATTTACATTCCCCAGATTGTAGTACTATACGGATTTGATATTGTTCCATTTACTCCCTCCATAAACAATCTATCTAACATGGCTGGACTTTACTGTTTCTTTGACTCTTTTCTCAGAATTCTTCCCTTTTACTCATCTCATTTTCTATGTGAAACTTTTCCTGATCCTTCCTATTTGTTCTCTTTCCTTCCTAGAATTACTTTGTACTTACTTTTCAGTGTAAATGTTGCATATCCTAGTTGAATTTAAGCTCTTTGAAGGCAAAGATTTGATCTTAGTTTTCCCAGTGCCTAGTGGAAGGTCTTGTATAAAGTGGTCACTTAATAAGTTTTGAATGAATGAAACTGAATTAGTAGGAAATACAAACAAACATATTTTGATTCTTATATAAGATATCCTACATAAGATATATTGTATCTCCAATATATATTGTACAATATATTGTATTGTATATATTGTACTTAATAAGTTTTGAATGAATGAAACTGAATTAGTAGGAAATACAAACAAACATATTTTGATTCTTATATAAGATATCCTACATAAGATATATTGTATCTCCACTATTCCTGACTCAAATAACTTGAAATATGGTTAGGACAAGTCACGTACAGGTAAAAAGAGAAATAGCAATACAAATCAAGATGTAGTAATTTCCAAATGAAGGAGGCAAAAAAAGTAGGTGCAATAGGAATTCTCAGGGGAAAAATGTCAGCCTGGCTAGAACAATCAGAAAAGTAAGAATGGAACACCATGTGCATCAGGTGGGGATAATATAAGGAAAGAAATGTAGGTTGCTATGCCTTTGGCATGTTTGGACAATAATGAATAATCCAGTCTGTTTGAATATAGTAGGTCATCAATAAATATGTGTTTGATAAGCGGTTACCATGTCTAGTAAATAGCTCACATTTATAAAGCATATTACAGTTTATGAGTGATGGCCAAATGTTCCATACAAATATATATTTTTATCACCTTTGGTTAGAGAATGAAATGAACCCCTTTAAATATTAAGCCTCTAAGAGGAGAACCTCTGAGTCATCCTTACATTTCTCTTTCTAACTTTTGGTATCCAATTTTGTCAGAATGACAGTATTTCAAATCATTGGTCACTGGCCAAAGACCTCTCACTTTAAAGTGAAAACAATATTTATAGATGATTAAAAATGTGTGATAATTACCCAATACTGATAGTTTTATATCACTGTAACATTATTCCTGTAAAAGCTGAATGGTCTTTCACAGGACAGTGGACTACTTGGGCATCTAACTTTGTATTTCCCATGGAAATATAAAAGTGGAAGGGAATACCATGAAGATCATTACAGCTTTTACACCAATATGTGTTATAGATGATGACGAGGTAGAGAAATCCTATATGAATTTTGACACTTGATAACTTCAGTTCAAAGATGGGCATGAGTTGAATGTAAAATGTTAGAAAATGTGAATCAAATATAAGAAACCAAAAAGGTTGAAAATGTTATGATCTTTAGAAGACTTCCAGCTTTGAATAATGATTAATTTGTTCATGAATGCATTCGATATGGTAAGCACCAATCAATATTTTAAGAAACTAAATTGATTATATCTTAATGGACAGGATACAATTGGAAATCAGAACAAATTTAGCTCTTTGAAGACAGACTATCTAGTTAGAATGAAGACAAATGAACAAACATATATATAAGAATCAAACATATATATAAGAATCAAAATATGTTTGTTTGTCTAGTTAGAATGAAGACAAATGAACAAATTAGGAAGATAAAGATGAGAAGACATCATGTATGATCACAACTTCAGTCTGATATTTAAAGAAGATAATTTTTAACGTAAAATGAAAATTATTAACCTTGACTATAAATTTTCTATAAAAGCTTAACCCATGTAAAGTTGTTTAGAAAAAAAGTAAAACAAATACAGAAATCATGTTACTCAGCAAATATTTCATCTCCTTGAAAAAGAAGAAAAAGGTGACAACTAAAGTCAATACCAGTTTAGAACCCAAACTTATTAATAAAACGACATAGAATATGATAGTGGATAATTATTAGAAATGGGGGAGAAAATAAGTCTATAAAAATTGACATGAGAAACAACCAAGAAATTTTATCCAGTGGGCATTCATAGATTATGCTAACAGTAGGGCAACAAACAGATGGAAAATGGAATAGGTCCATGAGTATTTCTGAAAATTTTTATTTTGTTTATCAAATGCAATGAAACCACCATATATATTACCTCTAACATCCTAGTTTTTGATATGATCTTTTAGGAAATAGAAATGGCACTTAAGAATATCAGTAAGAAAGAATAGTTAGGCCAAAGCCAAATACAGAGAGGAAATCTGTGCTAGAGGCAACACAATCTTAAAAGTATTAAGGAATCATTTCATAAAATATCTCAGGGAGGGGAATATAACAAAATAATGAAATGAGGGGAAAAAATCTGTAGATGGTATCACTACCCAGAAAAACTGATATAGGACTGATGTGTTCTACGTGTGGTCTATAGAACACATGTGGCCACAACACTCCCAAGTATGGACTAAACTATTAACCAGATTAAAATGTAATTAAGAAGTTTTTAACAAAAGAAATAAAAGAAATAATATAAAAATAAATATAAATAAATAAAAATAATAAAATAAAGTACAAAAGCATATATCATATGATATTTTAAAGTGAAAACAACATATGGCCCACAGAAATCCTTATATATGGATAAGTGGTCCTATTTCTATTTGAGTTTGACACCACTGATTTAGAGGATATCAGTAACTACTAACCTATATGCCTACTTTCTCTTTTTAATAAAAATTTTATTAGAATGATATTCAACATATCAAAGTTATCATTGACAAAATATAATAAAAGAATTGGAAGACTTTCATAAATGATGGTCTATAACAAATCGTATCTCTAGGATGATAAAATTGACTGAAATGTGCACATATATAAGATTTTTGCTTTTTTATATTACCAAAAAAATGTGGTAGAGCAAAAGGCCACCTTAAAGACTCTCCATAAGCAGTTTCTCATTCACGTGGTAAGATCCTACAAGATTCCTTTATTAACACAAGTACAGAGATAACTTTGTTTATCAAATCTCTCATAACCAATGCATAAAACAGGGAGGTATAAACCAACTGGAGAAGTTTGTCAGTAGAGATGTTTCACACAGGATTCAAATGGGAAAATAATACACACACTCACACACACATTCACACACACATACACACAAACACACACTCAAACACACATATAAACTCATATATTTCCCTGTAGATGGGGCTGTCCTCTAGAGTCTCCAACTTATAGATGAGAGTGTGCTGGTTTAATCAAGCCCAGAACATTCCAGGGCCTCTTCAGTGAGATTCATAACTAACTGCTTAAAAGATGTCAGACTGATACACCACATGGGAAAATTATAAATGGGTGAAAATTGTAAGTAGATAACTATTTGTCATACTGTCTGAAAGTTATACTGTTAGCCCAGAAACACTATAGGTGGTATAGTAGATAGAGGGCTAGACCTGGAGACAGGAAGAGTGAGTTTAAATCTAGCATCAGACACTTAACTAACCATGTGATCCTGGCTAAACCATTTAACTTATGTCTCAGTTTCCTCAAATATGGTTAATGATAACACCTACTTCCCAGGATTGTTGTGAGGATAAAATGAGATAATTTTCAAGTAAAGTAAATAAGTAATAAGTAAGGTACTTTGCAAACCTTAAAGATTTAAATAAATGCTATTATTATCATTTCTACTACTACTGCTACTACCTTAGCTACTGCTGCCGCTGCTGCTGCTACTACTACAACTTCTACTGCTATTTGGACAATAGGTCCAGGATTGCACAGGAGGAAAAGAATGGAAGGCATTGCTCCCAGTAAGTTTGTCAGTGCTTTTAATGATCCCAAGCTGTGCCCTGACATCAAAAGCCATCTTTTTAAATAAATGTTCTCTCAATGATGCTATATAGTTATGAATTTTGAAGCATCACTACCTCCAAAGAATCAGAGATCTGAGTGAACCAAAATGCAGTAGAGAAATACATTGGTAGAGGGACTAGGCTTCCGAGGAATTTCAGTGATGGTCAGCCTGCCCATGGCACAAGGATCAGCACATGGGAAATGTTTGATCAGAAAAGGTGGAGTATTCACCACATAATGGCATCAAAGGGTATGGAGGGGAAACCTGAATGCTGCTTTGTTGCTCATAAATTATAGCAAGACTTGGAAAACAGTCTTTAGCTTGTTGGATTGAACCCTACAGAGTACATGAATAAGAACTGCACAGGATAAGAATGTTCAATTGTATTGGTATCAATACCAGTAGAGAAAATATCCATTTTATTAAAAAAAAAAAAAACATGATCTATTGGATAATTGAAATACTAGAGTTTCCAAAATTATTGTTGTTTTGTTTGTTTTTAGCTCTTTTCAATAGCCTATGTAAACTAGATCATGAAAGTACTTGCATTCCAAAACTCTTGAGCAGTTTTAAGTTTTCATAGCTTAAAATTTCACTAAGACATTTGGGATACCTTGTATTAACTTCATTTTGTGAATTAGGAAATATATGTCCAAAGCCGTAGTGTGCCTCATTTTAAACCCTCCCCAAATTGTGTTTGTGTTAATCTATTCAGCAAATCTTTTCCCCCAAAAAGAATACAAAGGTAAGCAGGTAGATTCTTCTGGGGGGGGGGGGATTATAATCATCTTCAATTTAAGAATCATAATATTGGGGGGCAGCTAGGTGGCGCAGTGAGTAGAGCATCGGCCCTGGAGTCAGAAGGACCTGAGTTCGCATCCGGCCTCAGACACTTAATGTACACACAAACAAAAACCTAGCCATGTGACCTTGGGCAAGTTACTTAACCCCCAAATGCCCTCCAAAAAGCAAAAAAAAAAAAAAAAAAAAGAATCATAACATTTAGTGTTGTAAGTGGTCTTAGAGATCAAAATCCAAACCATTTATCTTTAGGTTAATGAAACAGAGGCCCAGTAAGTTTAAGACATTTGTCCAATATCATGAAATAAGTTGTGTTTTTCTAAATTGATAGTTTTTTTTTTTTTTACAAATTCAAGGGGTTAAAGAAGGATAAGTTTTTCCTCTAAGAAAAAAATTGGATAGGAAGTTTTTTTTCATATTTTGAGTAACATTTCCACAGTACTTTGAAGTTTTCAGAGTCCCTCACATATGTTGTACTGTGAGGGTAGCTATAAGTCTTTGAATTAGATATAATAGTTATTATTATATTCATTTTTTATATTATAGGGGAGGAAACTGAGGCTCAGGGAAGTTGTTACTTAGCCATGGTAACACACATCATAAGCTTTACCTTCGGCAGGGTTTGAATTCATATCTTTCTGACTCTGCTATATCTTACTTGAGTACCCAACCTTGAGCACTGGGTCTAGGTTCTAATCCTGGCTCTGTTATTTATACTCTCATTATTTACCACTTTACAAGTCCTTTACCTTCTATACCTTTCCTTTCTGGGATTTGGTTTTCCTCTAAAAAAATTAGGTGTTATATACTAAGATCCCTTCCAGCTCTGTGTTCTAATATCTATTTTCTTAGTGAATTAGTAAATAAGCATTTATTAAGTGCCTACTATATTCCAGGCTCTGTGCCAAGCAGTGGGGATACAGAGAAAGGCAAAGGAAACTCACAAGTTAATGGGGGAAACAAAAAGCAAACATATATGTACAAACAAGCTACATGCAAGATAGATAGAAAATAATTATCAGAGGGAAGGCAGTTACAGTATGAGGGATTAGGAAATGCTTCCTCTAGAAAGTTGAATTTTATTCCCCAATTGATAAATGGTCAAAGGATATGAACAGGCAGTTTTCAGAGAAAGAAATTAAAGATATCTATAAGCATATGAAGAAATGCTCTAAATCACTATTGATTAGAGAAATGCAAATCAGAACAATTCTGAGATACCACATCTCTCCAGTCAGATTGGCTAAGATGACAAAACAAGAAAGTGACAAATGCTGGAGAGGATGTGGACAAATTGGAACACTAATACATTGCTGGTGGAGTTGTGAACTTATCCAACCATTCTGGAGAGCTATTGGAATTATGCCCAAAGGACTATAAATAATTTCATACCCTTTGACCCAATAATACCACTTCTAGGGTTATATCCCAAAGAGATCATAGAAGTGGGAGGAGGACCCATATGTACAAAAATATTTATAGCAGCCCTTTTTGTGGTTGCAAAGACTTGGAAACTAAAGGGGTGTCCATCAATTGCGAAATGGCTAAATAAGTTGTGGTATATGAATGTAATGGAATATTATTGTGCTATAAGAAACGAGGAGGTGATGGATTTCATAATTGCCTGGAGAGACTTATACAAACTGATGCTGAGCAAGAAGAGTAGAATCAGAAGAAATTTGTATACAATCACAGACATATCATATGTGTGATGACCAACTATGACAGACTGAACTCTTTTCAGCAATGCAGTGATATAAGTCAATCCTGAAAGACTCAAGAAAGAGAGAAATGTGACATCCAGAGATATAACTAGAAAGAACTGAGCCTGAATCCTGATGGAAGCAAGCTAAATGATCTTTTTCTTTTCATAAAAAAAAGAAAGTTGAATTTTATCTGGAATTGAAGGAAGATAGGGAAGCAAGGCAAAGATGAGGAGGGTGAGCATTCCAGACATGAGCAATAGTCAGAGAAAATGTGTGAAGCTCCTCTTATTCATAGAAGAGCAAAGCAGCCAGTATCACTGGATCAAATGGTACATGGAGTAGGGGAGGTATAAGTAGACTGGAAATGTAGGTAGGAGGGGCTAGATAGTAAAGAATTTTAATCCCTATAGAGAGAATTTTGCACTTTTTTCTCATGGTGGTAAAGAACCAGTTGAGTTTATTGATTATGGGAATGACATTATCAAATGGCACGTTAGGAAAATAACTTTTACAGTTGAGTGGAGGTGGACTGGAGTGGAGAGAGGGTTGGACAAGAAGACTAACCAGTATGGTATAGGAATAGACTAGCCATGAGGTGATAAAGGCCCCAACTAATATAGTGGCAAGATCAGAGGAGAAAAGTGGAGTACTTGAGAGATATTGCAAAGGTGAAATTAATAGACCTTCAAAAGAGATTGAATATGAGAGACAGAGACAGACAGAGACAGAGACAGAGAGAGACAGAGACAGAGAGAGACAAAGACAGGGAGACAGAGACAGAGACAGAGAGAGAGACAGAGACAGAGAGAAAGTTGAAGAGGACACCTAGGTTGCAAGAGTTCCACTTTCTAAGATCCTATGGCAAGACCAGTGGGCACTGTTGGGAATTCTGCTGCCTTTCTCAGGTTAGAAGTAGCCAGGGAAAATGGGCAACACTGAATCTTCAACTGCCCCAGAAAAGTAAATAGAGACATGCCTTCAATGAGCCTGAACCAGGAGTCTAGAGTTGAGATGGTGCTACAGCCTGATGCAAGGAGCTCAATATTTCATCTTCATAAAATAAACATAGATCTGCTCATCATGAAATATACATCAAAAATGTTTAAACATGTTAATTATTAAACCAATATTGATTCATATTGGATGAGGCATTAAGGGGGAAATTAGCTAATGTATTTAATATCTCCTGCACAGTTGACTAATATCAATATTCATCATGTCTAACCACCAATAATCATAAAAGTGACAGACAATATTTATGATCTCGGGTAGGTGAGCACCAGTCAGAAAGATAGGATGAACTGAGGAAATATGAAGATGTGAAGGACAGAACCTTTCAGTTGTCACAGCTGAGTCTCATAATTCCAGGCATAAATCACAGAGTTCAGTCATATCATGAATGTTTGATAAACCTTTGAAAGGCCATGCAGTGCAGGAAAAAAGAACCACTGGCCTTGGAAACAGATGACCAGCATGGAAACTGTGGGGTGGTGGCTATTTCACTGGACTTAGGATCTGGGCAACTGAACTTTTGTTCTGACCTGGCCACTTTTTAGTTATATTATCTCTGGCAAATCACTTTCCTTTTCTGGTCATGAAATATATTATCTCTGGCAAATCACTTTCCTTTTCTATAAAAGGAGGGAGAAGGTTGGATGAAATGAACTCTAAGAACCATTTTTGTTCTAATTTTCTGTGAGTATATCATCCTATGACCCGGTTCTACTTTTCACTAGTTCTGTATCCATGTGTCTGTCTCTTCATCATTAAATTGGGGTCTGGCACTATCTACCTTATATGGTTGTGAAAAAAAAAACTGTTCTGGAAAAATATGATTAACAAATTTATGAGCTGCTGTCATCCATTGTGTGATCGAAATGTGCCCCCTTCCTGAGACAGTAAGCTTTTGTGTCATTCATTCATGGATTCATTCAGTCATTCCATCTATCTATGTACCTATCTTTGTGTCTATCTATGTTAATCTCCTTTACTCTAGGATACAGCATGGCATTTTCATTAGAGACTTGAACCTGTGGTCAGGATGACCTGGGTTCACATTTTGCCTTTGACATTTGCTAGCTGTGTCCATAGACAAACCACCTAACCCATTTTTCCTCAGTTTCTTCTTCTATATAGTGGGTATGATAATACTTATAGCACTTTCATCATAACATTGTTTAAAACTTCAAAGGAAACAGGGTATACCAGGTGCTATATAAATGTCAGTTGCCATTATTGTTACCTCCTTTTCCTTCCTACCCCTCTCTTTTCATCTTAGTAGATCCCATGTTAGGGGATCCCTCTTATGAGTGGTTGTAGATGAGTCTCCCTGTGTCCCCACATCTCAGGCCTGTCTTTCTGTTCTCTCAGCTAGTCAAGCCAAAACACCTTTGCAAGTTCATTCCTTAGCTCAGTGCCAGAGAAAACAGCCGACACATGGCTATTTCCCTGCAACCTCATATTTCATGTGATGTTTTTGGCAGCTAGGAAAGGTTGATGGAAAATGACTTGCCATTATGCACCAGGCCATCAAATTCAGAGACTGAAAACCTCTCCAGCAGCATTTCTAGGCTACCAGATGTTCAGCAGCTGCATTGTCAATTGTTATCCACGCTCAAAAAGAAGAAAGGGAGAGTTGTTTAGAGCCTACATAGGCTTATGACACAGTAAACTGTGCATTTAATTTCTATTTAATGTGAGGGAGAGCATGCATTAGATAAATATCATTTGATCATTAAAAACATATTTATGGAAGTTTAGCAACTTTGTCAGGGATGTGTGACTAATAATATTTAGTAGTGAGGGCTCCAAAAACATATTTGTCTTAATCGGTTGGTATTCAGTTCAGGAATATTGGCTGTTAAATGAAAAACCAGTTTGCGCCTGGGACTTCTCATACCATTTGTGATGGATCTGTCTTCATTGAGATGCTTGTCTCTGATACCTAGTTTGCCCATAAACAAAACCACATATCACTTGCTGGAGCACAGCAGGCTGCATTGCTCCATTGAATCCCAGTTCCCATTGCACAGATCTAATGATATTGAATTGTGAAATGCTAGTGCAGGGGTCTTAGAACACCAAATGCTAGAACGTACAATGTTAGAGCTTGAAGTAACCTTTGAGGTAATCTAACTCAATGCTCTCAGTTTATTGCTGAAGTAACTAAGACCTGGAGAGGAGAAATGATATATGCAAGGTTATATATGCAACAAAACATGAATTGGAATCAATGGGTGGCCCAGCCTACAGCTTTTTAAAAATACATCTTAATATTATGATCCCAAACTTAGCTGCCTCCTCTCGACTCTGTTTTAAAACAGGGAAGGTATTTAAGTGTTTTAACTTCAAAGGGCTTCCCTATGGACTGCAAGCCACATGCAAAGCAAGAGTAAATAGAATTAGCTGTCAACCCAGAAAGTAATTAGGCAAAGTAGATGTTATTAATAAAACTTGAAAGCAAGATCAATCAATCCATCAGCCAACAAGGATTTATTGAGTGAAGATTGTTTACCTAACACTGTCCTTGATTGACTCTATTAGGATGCATAGAAGTCTAAAACATGACTCCTGGCCTATAGGATGCTTACAATCTATTCAGGAAATGACAGGCACAGAAAAGAGTCAGTGAATAAAACAGCCTTGCTTGCTATATTGTTCTGAATCTAAGATGTCCCACATATAGTCTATAGCCCTAAAGAGCTCTTGGAACAGAAAATCTATATCCATTGAAAAATAAATACATAACATCAGCAAAGAAAAATGTATGTACTGTGAATATTTTGTTTACACTTCTTTCAGTTCAAATAAAAGTGATTTATTCATTTTATCATCATGGAAATAAATATATCTAAGAGATCCATTATAGGCCACATTTAGGTTTTGATATTACATTTTATATCCTAAAAATAAATAAAACTAAATGTGTTATCATAATCTAAGTTTAAATTCTGTTCAGGTTAGATTTTCCTGGAAAGTGCAGCCTATATTTGAGAAAATGCTGCATAAAGAAATCAAATGAATCCAGAAACATTAAATAAGCAACTATTATCTGCAGAGCATTGGACTAGGTTGCTAAGGAAAGATACAAAGTTTAGCTATAAATGGTTTTTTCCTTCAGAGAACTCACAGTTTTGTAAGGGATAAGAAACAGACATAGAGGACTAGGGCCTTTTCCAGAATGTACAGGGTCTGGATATATTTGGCATGGCCCCTATCTCCATAAACAATTTGATTAAGATGTATCCTATAAAGTTCATGGGATTATGTGAGTTATACTGACTTAATGATGAAGATTTATAATAATAGTAGAGAAGAACATACAAATATGTTCATTGTCCATTCAGTGCATATGAAGATTGCTCACATTGTTCAGGCACCATTTCTTCCTATTCAGATCCAGGAACCATTTCTTCATGGTCTTTTTGTCAGCTACACCATTCCTAAAACTACTCATGTGCCAATTCTGTGGAGTAGTGCAGGACCAACAGTTAAAGAGTCAATCTCCCACTTCTCCTCTCAGATAGTTACACAACTATCCTTCAGATATCACAGGAAAACTGTTCACACATTAAGAACTTAGGGTCTTAACTCATTCCTCTGCTTTGGGCAGTCCCTCAATATACCACAAATAACAATAGCTTCATTTGACAAAATATTTCTCAACACCATTTGTTGGTTTATACCTGT
Organism: Gymnobelideus leadbeateri; assembly: GCA_011680675.1. Lineage (NCBI taxonomy): Eukaryota > Metazoa > Chordata > Mammalia > Diprotodontia > Petauridae > Gymnobelideus > Gymnobelideus leadbeateri. The sequence goes on from WOXC01001731.1 coordinate 138,005, forward strand.
AAGTTAGAATACATTTAATTCCCCCCATCAGTACCCAATAATATACAAAAGATAGGCATCTGGAGCTATAGGAATAAATATTTATCCCACTCAATCTAGGACATAATATACAACAACAACAACAACAACAAAATTTCTGAATATTTTGAAGGTTTTTCAACAGTCAGTATGTTAAAGAACAAAACAAGGTGACCTTTTTCATAGATTAACTCTGTTTTGATGCATTTCAAGTAGAAAAAAGGTTCTTCATAGATGTCACTGACTATATTTTTTCAAGAAATAGATGATTTTAAATATATTATTTTTACATCTTACACTGAAGCTTAACTTGTTCTTTTTAAATACTATTTGTTGTGTTGGTAATATAAATAAACCAAAGAACAAAATACTGATATTGTCTTTACATTTAATAATGCCTTATTTTTGAAACAAAATAAGTTTCTCAAAATAAAAATAATAATCACTTTGCACTCAATATATAACGAACATCAATTTTATGATTTAAGGAAGTGAAATCAAACATAACATGTTTCAGCTATCGATGAGAAAGCCTTTTTTATTTTATATTAGTCATGTTATAAAAGAAAATCTAGACCAAAAAAGGAAACTGTGAAGAAAAATAACATTTAAAAAGAATGCTTCAATCTGTCTTCAGACTCCATAAGTTTTTTCTCTGGGGATGGATAACATTTTTTAGCATAAGTTGTCTTGGATCATCACATTACTGAGAATAGCTAAATTATTCACAGTCAATCATCTTACAATATTGCTGTTACTGTGCACTGTGTTCTCCTGGTTCTAGTCATTTCATTTTGCATCAGTTCATGCACCAGGTGTTTCTGAGAGCTTCTTTCTCCTCATTTCTTATAGCACAATAGTATTCTATCGTAGTCCTTTGCCACAACTTGTTCAGCTCTCCAACTGATGGGCATTCCCTCCGTTTCCAATTCTTGGCCACCAGAAAAGAGCTGCTATAAATAGTTTTGCACATATATGTCCTTTTCTTTTTTGGTTTTTTAAATTTCTTTTGGGATACAGACCTAGCAGTAGTATTGCTAGGTCAATGGTATATACATGATTTTTAGATCTTTGGGCATAGTTCCAAGGTGCTCAACATCATAACATTAGTGTCTCAATTTACCCACACCCACTCCAACATGTGTCATTTTCCTTTTCTGTCCTATTAACCTATTAATATTTACACAACTATCCTTCAGATATTACAGGAAAACTGTTTATACATTAAAAGCTTAGGTTCTTAACTCATTCCTCTGCTTTGGGCAGTCCCTCAATACACCACAGATAACAATAGCTTCATTTGACAAAGTATTTTTCAACACCATTCGTTGGCTTATACCTGTAAGTTAGAATACATGGAATTCCCCCCTACCAGTCCCCAATAATATACAAAAGATATATAGGCATCTGGAGCTATAGGAATAAATATTTATCCCACTCAATCTAGGACATAATATTAAAAAAAAAGCAAACTCTGAATATCTCCAACTGATGGGCATTCCCTCAGTTTCCAATTCTTTGCCACCAGAATTCTTTGCTGCTATAAATAGTTTCAGTGTGAGACAGTACATCAGAATTGTTTTAATTTGCATTTCTCTAATCAATAGTGATTTAGAGGACTTTTTTTAAAAACAAGCCTCTAGATAGCTTTGATTGCTTCATCTCAAAACTGACTGTTTATATCTTTCGATCATTTATCAATTGGGGCCTGGCTTTTTATTTTTATAAATTTGATTCATTTCACTAGATATTTAAGATATGAGGCTTTAATCAGAGAAACTTGCTTCCAAAATATTTCCACAGTTATGATTGCTAACCATACTTCCCCCCTTGTTTTTCCCCTGTTTATTCTATTCCATCTCTTTTTCAATCTATGCCTTTTCAAAAGTGTTTTGCTACTTACTACTACCTCCTACAATTCATCCTCCCTTCCATCAACACCCTCCTTTTCTTATCTCTTTACTCACCAAAGATAAGAAAAAAAACTTTAAAAAACATTTTCATCTTTAAATTGCACAACCCATTTTTTGTATTATTGTTTATGGCGGTTAAAACCCATATACAGGGGTGGCTAGGTAGCACAGTGAATAGAGCACCAGCCCTGGAATCAGGAGGACCTGAATTCAAATCCAGCCTCAAGACACTTAACACAAAACTAGCCGTGTGACTGTGGGCAAGTCACTTAACCCCAATTGCCCTGCCTTCCCCTTCCAAAAAGCAAATACACACACACACACACACACACACACACACACACAACACAAAAAGTATATAATTAAACTACTCTGTTCTACATATAGACTATCCAGGCTCTAACATTGCATAACAGAAGACACCAGTCTACATAAATTGATGAGCCAATGAATAAACTCGCTTTTATAGTGACTATCAATCTTTCCCTTCTTTAGATAAGAGAATTTGAAATTTTAAGTCTATTACAGTAACAGTCATAACATTAATAGTATCCAATTTTTAAAAATTGAAGAAATAGTTGCTTGTTTTGTAAATTATTAAGAATTTAGGTAAAGCACTGAGAAACTTCAAGCAGTCAAAGTGAACCATATTAGAAATTCTCCAAAGCAAATCCAAGACATCAAAAGCAGTTAACTTTTCAGAATGTACGGAGCATGCTACTAATATCCAATATTTGAAGATTAACATTCCTCAAACTGCAGTGTAATAGATTTTCATGTCGTAAACCTCCACTGTGTGGGAGATGTCAAAATAAAATCCTCAAATTCAGCAATGATGTTTTGGTACTTACTTCAGGTCAGAAAAATATTACCATCAGTGTTGTCCCCAATACAAGTTGTCAAATGTGACTGACTGCTAGCATAGTACCAGCCATCATGCCGCATTTCTCTCATAAAGCAACTTCCTGTAACAGTGCATAGAATCCTTGCCCACATGTTAACGTGCCTTTGTTATTATTATTATTATAAATTTATTATTAAATTTATCATGTACAACAGTGTATTTAACCAATGGTAGACATCATACTTCCAAGTGACTCATGAGAGTTAATGAGCAATACATCTACAAGCACTTGAGGAATTCATGAAAAGAAGGGACAAGTGGAAGTTCCACTTTGAAACACTTTGGGTGAGTGTGGAACATTTTAGGGATTCTTCTTTATATAGCTGCTGGAATCTATAATTATCCCATCTAATCTAGGTCAATTAAGGGGCATAGTAGATAGAGCACTGGACCTGGAGTCAGGAAAACTCATTTTTTGAGGTCAAATCTAGCCTTAAACACTTCTGATCCTTTGTAAGTAACTTAAGCCTGTTTGCCTCAATTTCCTTATCTATAAAATGAGCTGGAGGAGAAAATGGCAAACCATTCCACTATCTTTGCCAAGAAAACCCCAAATAGTGTTACAAAGAGTCAGGCATGACTGAAAAACAACTCAGCAACAACAAATCTAGGATAACTGGTTGGTTTGATTTAGTTGAATTTGGACATTCCCATATTTCAAATAATATAATCCCATACAAATATAGTATGATTTACTTCGTTCTGCAGGTAGGTCATTCTTATTATATTGTTTTATTTTTCATATATCACTTTTATTTTAATGATTTTTATGCCTATGATGAGTGGGATCCTACCAAATGTGGGGCCCCCTGAGGCAAGGGGGCCCAGAGGCCTTGCTTGCCTAGGTACTAAAGGTGGTATTCTAACCCTCTCATTTTATAGCAGATGACACTGAAGCCCAGAGAAGTTAGTTAATTTTCCAGGGTCACAGATGAAGTGGCAGTCAGGATTTGAATCCAGAGTTCTGATCCAAGGACATATAGCTTTAGAGCTTGAGGTGACCTTACTTAGAGTTCATTTAATGTAAGTACTTCATTTTGAAGATGAGGACACTGAGACCCAGAGAAGCTAAATGCCTTCCCAGCTCACACAAGAAGTGAGTGGTAGGACTAGGATTTGAACCCACAACTTTTGATTCTAGATCCAGAACTCTTTTCCACTATACCATCCTATCTTTCAATAATAAAATCATAGCAAGGGGGTGATTGATAACAGTGGCTTCAAACTCAAATAGAAATAGGTAAATTCTGCATAAGGATACCTATAGGTACCATATTGATTTAAAAAAACACATACTGCAATTATCTATGTTGTATTGCATTTGTATTTACTTAGTTAAATATTTCCCAATACTATTTTTAGGCAATCAGTGTTAAATGACTCGCCCAGGATCACACAGCTAGTACTTGTCTGAGGTGAATTTGAATTCAGGTGCTCCCAACTCCAGGGTTGGTACTCTATTCACTACTCCACCTAGCTGCTCCTCCTCCCCCATTAAATTCTAAACTGGTTCAGGCCATACTGGGGACTGTTGCTGGCCTTATGTTTGACATCTCTGGTGTAGACAGTCTTTATTAGAGGAGTGTGATGGAATGGACTAAGTGGTATTGACCTTAGAGAAGTTGACAAAAAGTGGTAACTAATTGGATATAAGAAAGGGGGAGGAGTCAAAAACATTTTAATAGCATTCTATGCTGATAGAACAAAGTGCTAAATTGTTCAACGCTGTCCTTTTGAAATTGTATGCTAATAGTTCACAACAGATAATAAGTGCAAAAAGGAAAGATCACTGTGGGTCCTAGGGGAACTACCTCAACCATGTAATAATATCTAACATTTGTTTGGAACTTATTAGTTTTCAAAATCCCATAACAACTGGGGGAGGGAGCTTATTATCCCCATTTTCTAGAGGAAGACATTAAGACCCAGACAAAGAAAATGAGTTGCCTAAGGTCATAGAATGACTGGGACTAGGATGCTGTTCATAACTCTTTGCTCCAGACTGCTTTCATCATCACCACATTTCACTAATGTCATATACAAAGTTCACTGCCCGGTGAGGTTATGGGATGTCGGCCATGGCCTCACTTGATAAAAGCACTCCATAAATATGCCTACTGGAAATGCTGCCATGACCCTGTGACCATCATGTTACATATTTGGAAAAGAGAGATGAAGGATGTGGTCTCTGTATTATAATTCTAAATAAGAGTTCATCATAAAGTGACAATTTCTCATCCTGTGTAACTCAATTCAGGAATGTTAATTAAACCCAAGCCCTGTGCTGGACTCAATGACCCTTTGTAGAAAAAAGGAAATCTCTCTTCCTACTTGGTACTTGGATCTACAGGCTCTTTAATGGGATCATGTAGACTTGCCACTGTGCCTTTGTGACTTTATTTTAGAATATTCTAGAGAACAAATTTGAACCATTCAGCATTACTGAAGTCATGAGGACACTGTGCACAGTGGTCTGTTCCCCTCTTCCCCACTTTCCTACCCCCAAACCAACCAAGAATCACCTATAAATTGCATCTCCTGTCATTCTTCAATATATCCTCCTACTCCCCATACTTCTTTTGGGGTTTAATCTCTATGCCTAAAACTTAGGGGAAGAGAAAGTTAGGGACAAGAAATAAACAAATGTGATAGCTATTCTACCCTCTATACTTCATGAATAACATCTGGAGTATTGTATCCATTGATGAGAATCATGCTTCAAGAAAGAAATTGAAAAACTTCTACTTATAATGGAGGCTGTTGCTGGGGGACCGTTGGGGGGTACCTCAAAACCATGACATATGGTGATGGGCTGAAGAATTAGAATTTTTAGCCTAGAGAGATGAGAGATGTGTTTGTCTTCTAAGGATCCTAAAATGGGGAGAGGTGCCTTGGGAGTCAGTGGAGTTCCTGTCACTGCAGGTCTTTAATCTAAGTCTCAATGCCTACTTGTTGAAGATGCTGCAAATGAAATTCTCGATTAAGTACTGCTTAAGTCATCACTTTTGATTTTCCTTCTAACTCAGATTCTGATTGTATCTATTATTTTGGGAAATTAGTATGCAGTGCTGGTGGGACAGCAACAAGAAAAAAAGCAATAGAGTTTAACTGAAAAGACCTGGGTTTATATCCCAGTTCTGCTATCTACCACCTGTGTGACTTTGGAGAAACCCCTTTCCTTTTCCAGCCCTCATTTTCCTCATTGACAAAATAAAGGATCAGACCAGATGACTCCCTAACATCCCTTCCAGCTCTTAAGCCTATGGTACTATGGTCAGATGTAAAAGGCTACCTCATGGAAGCTAGATTAGATTAGTTGGTTTGTCCATAGAGGGCAGCCAGGGCTAGGGGCTAAGAGAGGAAGTTGTAGGGAGACATGTTTCTGTTCAATGTATCAAAGAGCTTTCTAACAAGTCAACTAGGCTGTTCAGCAATGGAAAAGACTGTCATCCATCTAAGCATAAACAATTTTTAAAAACCTACTATGCTAGACGTTGAGAAAACAAAGGAAAAAAAATGAAACTGTCCCTTTATTCAAGAACATTACATCCTACTGGGGAATAAAATGTGTACATAGGGAAATATATACACAATAAATTGAAGGCAATTTTTATGAGGGAAGGGTACTTTTTTTTTGCTTTTTGGAGGGCAATTGGGGTTAAGTGACTTGCCCAAGGTCATATGGTTAGTTTGTGTGTTAAGTGCCTGAGGACAGACTTGAATTCAGGTCCTCCTGACTCCAGTGCCGGTACTCTATTCACTGTGCCACCTAGCCCAAGGCACTAACTTTTGAAGGAAACAAGAGCATGTACCTTTGTATAACTTCCAAGTAAGAACATATGCAACCTCAGATTATGTTGCTTCCTCTTGCCTACAATATAATAACATGCTTATCAAATTGAGAAGTATGAGTTCATATTCAATAAATGTAGAGAGATAAATTGTGCTTAGCTTTGTGTTTCCTAAGACCCGTTTTTATTATTATTAGAATATTAGATTGCAAGGGACCTTAAATACTAGATAATGCATACTCTTCATTTTACAAATGAGGAAACTGACCCTGAGAATGGCTCAGTGACTTGCTCAATGCTACACAGCTAGCAAATGGCAGACCTAGGATTCATACATGGCTTGGGCTTGTGCTTTGGCTCCTCTGCTCTCTCAATTCACTACACTTACAGCCAGTGCTTAGAATTTAGTTTGGACATGGATGTTTCATTCTCATTGCTAACTTTGGGTATGGCTTTAAGCAAAGTGTCTTTAGCTTTCTAAGCCCTAGTTTTCTCATTTATCAAATGGGAAAAATAGCAAATTGCTCTGCCTACCTCACAGAGTTGCTGTCAAATGAGACAAAGAATTTCAGTGCAATTTTGAAAGTAAATGCAAATTACTATTACAAGTTGGATGTATTATTATGGGGCAATCCCAGGGATTGGTGTGATATGATCTCATAGGATAATTCACAGACCATCTAGTCTAGCCTCCTCATTTTACAAGAAAGGAAACTGAGATACAAAAATTGAGTGATAAGCCAAGACAGAAGGAGGAGGAGAAGGAGGAGGAGGAGAAGGAGGAGGAGAAAGAAGAAGAGGAGGAGGAGGAGGAGGAGGAGGAGAAGAAGAAGAAGAAGAAGAAGAAGAAGAAGAAGAAGAAGAAGAAGAAGAAGAAGAAGATGATGATGATGATGATGATGATGATGATGATGATGATGATGATGAAGGAGAAGAAACATACCTACGATTTGAATTTAATTTCTCTGACTCTAAATCCTATGTTTTTCTACTATGCCATGATGACTCTTAACATAGTCTTTTTGGCATTTTCAGTAATATACTGAGAGGCATTAAGGTACAGTAAAAAGAGTATAGGAATTGGAATCAAAGGAGTTGGATTTGAATCCCTACTCTATTACTTGAAACCTATTTGATCTTGGGCAACACACATGTTCTCTAGGTGCCAGTTTTCTCCTGTAAATAATGAGACAGGTGGGGGTTAAAGAATATTATTTCTAAGGTCTCCTCCAACTTTAAATCATAAGACCCAATCCTAGCTCTTTAAAATGAAGGTAATTCCATCATCCATGGAGTAGCAATATGGACTAGGTCTAGTGTTCCCTTCCCTTCCACATCTTAAGTCCCTAGTCACCTCTTAGTCATCCTTTCTTCTCTGGAGCAAAGTTCTGTCCCAGATGTGGTACCAGGGATTGACTAGCATTGATTCTCTTTGCCTATCCATCATTCATCCATCCCCAAACCCTTCCAAGAATAGCTGCAGCTGCTCTTGTACAAGCTGGGATGAGCCCCAGCATGTCAGACAAGCAAATGGAATGGAGGCCCCTGCACATTACAACATCTGGAGGCCTCCTGAGCCAAAAGTCAGTCTGGGCTGAAGGGACAGGGTCTGATTGAAAGCAAGAGAAAAAAGTTATAAAGAAAAAACATCCAAGATGACTCTGATTCAAGGTATGGAGGGAATGGATTGTCTCTATCTACCACCCCTAGGATGTGTTCTCTGGCTCTATGGGAGGAGCAGAAGATCCTCAAATACCAACTGTTGAAAGCCTGAGTGAAAGTAGAATAGCAGCAAGGAATGAATATATATTTGGGAGTCAGGAGACCTGAACATGTATCCTTACTCTGTTACTACTTTGTGACCCTGAACAAATTATTTCCCCAACTGGAGCCCTCTTCATTTCCTCATAAATAAAATGGGACACAGGAAAGGGAAGAAGGTAGATCAGGAAATCCTTGAGCACCCTTCCAGAGTCAAATTCTGTGATAATGTGAGTATCATTCTCCTACTAGTTACCAGGCCTAAATAATGATATCACTACAGTAAAAAAGATCACCAACTTGGGGATCAGAGATCTGTCTTCTAAAATAAGCTCTCTTGCTAAGTTACACTGTAACCTAGGCTCAGATATTTCCCCTCTCTGGGGACTTAGTTCTTCATCTTTAAAATCAGATTGTTTAACTAGGTGATCTTTAATGTCATTTCTGATTCTTATTTTCTTTGCACTGTTTCATCTAGCCCTCTCACACCTGACATTCTAGGTCCTGATTCTCTCTATTCTCAGGTTAAATAAGATTTCATAGATGAAAGGGACCTTAGGGGTCACCCAGCGCAATGGATGCCTATATAAGCATCACTTCTACAGTCCTCCAAATAAGTGATCATTCAAGCTCTGCTTAAAAGTTTCCAAAGAAGCCCTCCCTGCCTCTATAAGGCAGTCCATTCCTAATCTGTAATCACTCTAATGTTAAGATTTTATTTTTCCTCACAAAGAACTGAAATCTGTCTCTTTATAATTTCCACCACTTGCTTCTACTTCTGCTCTATTTGGCCAAACATTAAATGTCTGTTCCCTATTACATGTGGTAGGCTTTCAAAAACTCCAAGACAACCAATCAACCAACTAATCAATCAATAAGCATTCAAGTACTTATTTTGTTCCAGGCAGTGTGAAAGGCTCAGGGGATACAAATACAGTTAATGAAATAATTTCTACTTGTGAAGAATTTACATATTAACAAGGGAGACACAAAGGACAGACAAGTATATATTGAATAAAAATAAAGAATATACCTACATACTACATACATGCACACACACACAAAGTAGGTTTATAAGGAAGGCACTAACCATTGAAGGAGTAAGGAAAGGCTTTACTCTCCCCATCTTTCTAATTCATTTCCTCTAACACCCACGCCTATAATATTCACTTCTCCAAGACAAACCTTTTCAATTATTTCAATTAAGCTTTGTAAAACATGGTCTTCATTCCCCTCCTATCTTGACAGCTCTCCTATATGTACTCTAATCTGTGAATGTCCTTCCTAAAAGATAATTGTCAGAACTGAATAAAGTATCATAGACTGATGAGGACAAAGTAGCAAGGCTATTAGTTTTCTACCTATGGACATTTGGCTTCTCTTAATGAAGCTTAGGACAGAAGTACTTTTTATTTGTTTGTTTGTTTTTTCCTTTTTTTTCCTTTATCACACAGTCCATTCATTTTGAGCTAGCAGTTAACTAAAATCCCAAAGACGCTTTTAACACTACCTAAAGGAAGATGCTATGAACCTTGAAAACTATAGGATCATGAGAAAAAATGGGACTTACCAGAGGGGAAAAAGAATGGCACTGATTGCTTCTAAGCCATTGTAAGCCCTCTGTGGATTTTATGTATTTTCTATGAGGTGGAATAACACTATCTTATGCTAGATACATACATTGACACCTTGAGTGCTTATAAAGGAACTGGGGACACCTCAACCTGTATTCATGGAGTTGCTGACAAGAACCATATTTAAGCTATTCAGCAGGCAGGGATAATACAAGCCAGTGTCATGATTTGGGGAGGGAGTGAAAGTAGACTAGTTGCTCTCATGATTAGATTCAGTGTAAACTCAAAGGTGGGGTTGTGAGCCATAAATCACACAATCTGTCAATATATATTTTGGGTGGGGTTTGGATCTTGTTATTCAAGTTCATTATCTTTCCCAGATTCATGGTAACTGCTCCTTTTGCAAACATGACATCTGTGCTTTCACCTGTCATCAATAAAAAAAAAATGTTAAACAACATAGGACAAGGACAAACCATTATGAAGCATTCCACCATAGCCTTCCTTACCAGCTAACATCCACTTATAACAGGTCTCACTGGGTTGTTGTTCAACAACTTCTGAATCAACACAATTATAGTAGTATTTAGCCAACATCTCTTTATCTTGTTCACAAAGATAGCTTGAAAAACTTTGCAAATTACAGCATTCCCTGATCTACCAGTCTAATTACCCTTTCAAAAAAGGAAATGAGATTAATCTCCATAAACTGTTCTTTATGAAGTCATACTGGTTGTTAGTGATCATCACTTTCCTTTCTTAATGCTTATATAGCATATCTTTAATAACGCATTTTAGAATTTGGCCAGGAATCAAAGTCAAGTTCCCTGGCCTATGCTTTATAAATACTTCTCACACTAAGGTAGTAGAGACTGCCAGATGTGATTATGGAGAATAGCATTTCTCTTCATCCATTCCTCTAGCACTTTCCCTCCTTTCTCCAGTTCTCTTTCAAATATCACCCACAATAGCTCAGTAATCATATTTGGCAGGTCACATTTCCTTAATATGTACTTCTTTGGAATTAGAAAACAGAAACAAAATAGGCGTTCAATAGGTCTACCTTCTTTCCACCCTCTATTATCATTATCCCATCTCATCCACCTGAGCAGGGGTCCTATTCAGGAGTGTGCTGGCAAAGGTTTAACAATTGACAGTCCAGGGGGAAAATGCACTCATCACATGCTTTTAAATTTAATCCACATTATTAATATTTTATCCTTCACTTTCTTAAGTCTAGGGGTCAACAAAACAATAAACCAAATCCTGATTTGTAACATTGCTGATTTCTGAGGTATAAATGCTGACACTGAAAATTTAACATTTAGCTATCACCAGTCTACATGAGTTGTCTCTGGCACATCCCTGTTTCTATCCCTTCTTTGATTTTCCTTTTGTTTTCAGAATGACTCAGTAACAACCCATACCAACACTTAACATTTTGTGTTCTGAAGTAGGTGTCACCATTTCCCCCATTTTATAGTTGAGGAAGCTGAGACAAAGAGAAGCTAAAAGTGTCAAACAGCTAATAAATGTTGGATGTCGGATTTGAACTCAGGTCTTCCTAATTCCAGGTCTATAGCTACATCTACTATGTCACCAACTAGGCACCAGAGAGGGCAAAAATTATTATTGAAAAGGAATTATGTCCTTCACTCTAAAAATATTATTCTCACAATTAATCTGGGATATGAAGAATACAAATCTCCCCATTTTAGAGATAAGGAAACTGAAGCTTGAAGAGTTTAAGGAATTTTTCCAGTAACCTGACAAAGAGATGGTAATGTCAAGACTCAAATTCAGGTATTCTGATATCAAGTACACTGCACCATGGAATCCCCCTTACAGCTCTATTCCTCAAGTTCCGGTTCAATGTCTTATATCGAGGATTCTGACTCCTGGAGAAAAGAGAGTTAAATCCCATTATAGATATTCCTAAGCTTGAGGCACCATGATCCTTCCATATTTATTTGTCCACTAAGAGCCTGTCAAAGTGAAAAGTCAGAGAATGTCTTTAAGAGTTCGTGCCTTTTGGAGCTAGGAGATACAATGATGGGGTTATAAATCTTTCTCCCTAAAATATAGATTTATGGTTCTGGTTGAGAAAAATTGGCAGAACTGTGTGCGTGGGTGTGGTTGTGAGTGTGTTTATGCACAGCACTGTGAAGTCAATAAAGTACTAACCAGGAATGATAGCTGAGATTTGGTCCTGATTCTGTCAATGATACCTTAGATGTCATGGTTCAAGTAAATTTCTCCTTTCTGGTCTTCAGTTTCTTCAATCATAAAATAAGATCTCCTTCCAGCTTTAAAGTGCTGGGTGGATAGATAGGGTCTTGTTTAGCTCAAATATTCTATTATTGTATATACCCACAGAGTCATGTACACATATACACACTGAATCATGCATATACACACATAGATATATATGCACACACAGATATATACCCACTCATTCAGATACAGACACACACCAGAAATATGCTTGCCTACCATATGTATTATTTTGTAGCTATACATAACATATATGATACAAAATAACGCAACTGCTCCCACAAGCCACTCACAAAAATTTGTGTTTATACATCTTTACATGTACTCAGAAATGGCAATTTGTATAGAGAACACATAGAACAATATAAATTTATATCTCTGTGCATTCATATGTACTTCCCCAAATACACAACAAACACATGTGTAAATTAATATGCTTTCATTTGCATATATATGTATTCATATATTATATACACCCATATATGATATGCATATATACATGCCACACTCTCACATATATACAAAGATATCACAAATACACTGATATCCACCAACTACTAAACAGACACATAAACCCCACCTATGAATTTTAGTCTCAATAGAAAAACTAACTCAAGAGGAAATGAATCTCAGGAATGGCAGTCCCTGGGAAAAGTCAAATTACTTTTCATGACTTTCAAAATGGCTTGAGGAAGACAGGTTGGTTTGTGTATTAAATTTATCTAGAATTTACATTTTGATTGGCCGACAGTCCGGGCAAATTCCACAGTAACCTATTGATCTGACAGAGACATCTGACAGCTCCTAACAATTGCTGAAAATGGCCTTTAGAGTCCAACCTGGGAGAGCTAAGAAAAAACTGGCCTGGTGAGTGATCTCTTTCATCTGCCAAAAGCTCTCCCAGCCCTAGTGCCTGGGGCTGGCTTTAAATAAAACCAATGGAGACATATCTCCAGGAATGGGAAATGAAAACCTTCCCAAAGCATCTCCCCATCTCTTCTCTTTCCCTGGGCCACTAGTTTACTTTCTCTCACCTTCCATCATACACAGCCTCTCTCTTTGCTTGTCAGTGCTCACCTAGTCTCCATTGATTTCAATCTAGGAAGCACATAGGTGTGTCTCTGCTGTGCCTATCCAGACATCTCTTCGAAATTCTTTCCTGTTCCTATGGCTTAAAATGCAGAATGCACCTCTGTTCACATTTCCCCCCAAACTGAAATCATATAACCTTAGAGAAAAGACTTCAGAGGGCATACAGAGCAACCCTTGCCTAAAGCACTGTTCTCCCCACACACAATCCCTGATAAGTGTTCTTCCATTCTCTGCCTGAAGACCTTCAGTAACAAAGAACTCACTACCTAAAGAACTAATCCATTCCATTGTAGGACAGCTCTGATTGTTAGAATAATTTTTCTTATGACTTGATCTATCTTCTAATCAGTCACTGAATGTTGGGAGCCAAAGAGGCCTGAACCAGGACTTCAGATAATTATCTTGATATCAATGGATCTGAACAACAAAGACCTCTTCGAGATGCGACTTTTCACTAAATCAGCTCCAGAGTTCTTTTGATATGGGTTACACTTATAAGGATGGTATTTGAGTTCTGAGGCCAACAGACTCTGCCCCAAGACATACTTGATTCTGCACTCAGGTATCTTTGGGTGGCCAGCTCTAAATGTGATGTCTTTTGAGGATCGCGCTTCAGCCTTTAAGTCTGCTCTCAATTGTTTCCATTTATGACTGCAGCTGCATTAGCAGGTACCTGAGGCCTAGATCAAAGGTCTCACCCTAAGATTTTGGTCTCCTAGATAAGAAATCCTTATCTATTCCATGCTACTTCCAGGATACAACAGACTAAGGTAATGATAAGAAAACTTGAGGCCCCTTCCTTTGTCTTGTTGCTCTATAAAAACCTTGTCCTGAAAATCAATAAATGGAGTTCATGGTTCTTCCTTGAACTACCCACATGGCCTGGTCACTTCCTATTCACATCTCCGGATCATGCTAAGTGCTGGACACTGAGCAGCCCACAGCAACTGCAGTTATTTTCCTAAAACACAGGTCCAAAGATGTCAACCCATTACTTAATAAACTTCAGTGGCTCCCTACTGCCTACAGGATCAAATACAAAATATTTTTAGCATTCAAAGTCTTTCCTTCATGACCTACTCTCTTATTTTTCCCATCTTCTTACACTGTACTCTGGACTCATATTCTTTGATTCAGTGACACTGGCCAGTTGACTATTTCATGAAGAAGAGTCCCCATCACTTGATTCTAGGTGTTTTTCCTGACCATTTCTTACTTTTTGTCATGTTCTCCCTCTTTCCTTCTACCAATTGACCTCTTCCTTTAAGTATCAACTAAAATCTTTTCTTTTACTGGAAGCATTTCCCAACTCTTCTTAATTTCATTACCTCCATTAGTGATTTCCTATTTATCCTCTCTATAACTTGTTTTGTATATATTTGTTTGCATGTTGTCTCCCTCTTTAGATTGTAAGCTCCTTGAGGGCAGGAACCTCTATTTGCATCCACAGCACTCAGCATAGTGCCTGGCACAGTAGGCACTTAATAAATGTTTATTAATCAATTGATTATGGTGACATGCTATCTTGATTCTCAACATGCCTAGGTCTATCCTCTGGGGTTAAGCAGAATTATAATTTTCCCACTTCTCTCTACCAACTTGAACAGTATTCACCCTTCAAGGTCTAACTGAATACATTCCTCCTCCTTCCATGAATCCTTCCCTAACCACCCACAAAGAAATACCCCACTTCTAAAATCCTATAGCAGTTATTGTCTGAGCCACTCATGTGGCATTTCTTACAATTGCCTTTATACAAGCTTTCTTTCTTTCTTTCTTTCTTTCTTTCTTTCTTTCTTTCTTTCTTTCTTTCTTTCTTTCTTTCTTTTCAGTTTCTCCAAGGATATTATTGGCATCTGGAGAACAGTGGGGTGTACCTATCACATAATCATGTAAATAAGCAAATATTGGTAAAAGGTTGTTCTTGATAATTTTTGTGCTATAGATGGAATAATGTCAACACTGATGCAAGAGGAGAAGTTCTATTTTTTCCCCACAAAAAAAGAGCTCTTAACCTTTGGGGGGGTGTATCATGGGCCCATTTGACAGTCTAATAAATCCAATGGACCCTTTCTTAGATTTTTAAGAAATTCCTAGTTGAGGGGAATGCCAAATTTTAAAGGCTAATGAAAATAAAGATGCTAATTTTTTCCCTATCCAGATTCACAGACCCCATGAAATCCTGGCAAGGCTGTGGACCCCAGGTGAAGAACTACTGCCATAAAACATTTATTGGTGTCCCTGCCAGATAGGCTTCTGTGTGGATTGGCTCAACAATGGGTCTGGAATAGTGGAAATGATCTGCTAACACATGATTATACCCAACATTGTTAATGAAGATGGTTGAGTGAGAATCTAAGAAATAGAGGAATTTAATTCTAACATATAGTAGGGAACCATTGTTGACTGGTGAAATGAGAAGAAAACTGGGTTACTTTGATCCTATAATGCCGGAGATGGAAAGACCTTTTAGTTCATAGCTTGTTAGAGCTACAATGGACCTAAGATGATTTTTTTTCTAATTCTCTCATTTTATAGTTGAGGAATGTGAGACCCTGGGGAAGTGACTTGGCAGAGTCCATTGACTTTATATAAAATATAAGGTGCCATGCATGTGCTCTCATAGTGCAATGTAAGTCAGGGGGAAATTAATTTGATTTTCAGTTATTAGGAACAATTATATTTTATGAAATTTCTTACTTACAGTGGTGCCTATGTCTTCCATTGAATTGTATTCATAGGATCCTATATCTAGAGCCATAAGAGACCTCAGAAGCAATCTAGTCCAGGAGATAACTTTTTGTGTGTGACATGGACCCCATGGCAGGCTGGTGAAGACAATGGACCCCCTTCTCAGAATGTTCTGGGATAAATAAAAATTTACAAAAGAAAAAAAAAACAGTTACTTTGTAGTACATCTGTCAATATGTTTTTTGTTTTGTTTTGTTTTTGCTTTTTGGAGGGCAATTGGGATTAAATGACTTGCCCAAGGTCACACGGCTAGTTTTTGTGTTAAGTGTCTGAGGCCAGATTTGAACTCAGGTACTCCTGACTCCAGGGCCAGTGCTCTATTCACTGCACCACCTAGCCACCCCAATATGTTTTTTTTTTTAATAAAATAAGTCCACAGATTTCAATTTAAGAATTCTTGATCTAGTTACATTTATTTCACAAAGGATGACATCGAAATGACTTGGCCAAGGTTACAATGTTGGAGAGGATATATATATACATACATATACACATACATATATACACGTGTTTGTTGTGTACAAATATATATATATATACCCACATATATACATACACACATACATATGCAAATATATGTGTGTGTATGTGAATGCAAGGTACTACTATTCCTACTATATGCAAGACACTGAGTTTACAAAGACAAAAATTAAAATTGTCCCTTTTCTCATAAAGTATACATTCTACTGTAGGATATAATATGTATCCAAGTAAACAGGTTAGTTTCATGGTGGTGAGAAAAGAAAACACACAAATATATGTGTATTATGTTTATATATGTATATATGTATATGTGTGACTATATACACATATGTCCATATAGAAATATATGCGTGTATGTATGTATGTGAGAGAGGTGTATATGTTTATATATATGAATATATACATGTGTAATGTGTGTTACATATACATATACATCTTACATATGTGTGTGCACATGCATTTGTATGTGTTGGTGCATGTGTAATATAATATACATTATATAGAGAGCCACAACTGATCAAACCTTTCTTGGAGCACAGTAAGGGAAAGATGTCCCTGACCTGGAAGAAATCAGAGGCTCCAGCATAGCAAGCTCCAAGAAAGGTTTGATCAATTGTGTCTCACAGGCACCTCCCCATTTATAAGGCAGGCTCTTTACTCTTTAAAAGCAGAATTCAGCTTGCAGCTTCTTTAGCTTGGAGGGGTTGACAGATTGACTGTGACTTTCTGAGTAAATATACCTGAGGGATAAAGACTGAATATCAGCAGGAAAAACAATTAGCAAATCTATAAAGTGGTCTTCTATTTATATGCCTGGTGTGAGGAATAATTATTTGTTAGCTTGATACCATTATATTGCAATAAGACTAAGCATCTAGCCAAGAGACTTGAGTTCTAGTCCCAGTTTTGCTACTATATCACTGTGTAATGTTGAGCAGTTTCCTTAATTTCAATTTGGCAAACATTTTTTTCACTCCCTACTATGTGCAAGACACAGTTTTCCAAAGACAAAAATAATTTTCTCACAAAGTTTACATTCCACATAGGATACAATATGTATACAAGTATGAAGGGAAATTTGAGGATGGAAAAAATACTAACCACCTAAGGGGTGATCAGGGAAAACCTCCTGTGCAGGTTGCCAATGGGATAAGAATGTGGAGAATGATATAATTCAATATCCTTATTTTTAAAATGAAGATGCTGGTCTCAGGGCTTCTTAGGTCTCTTCCAACTCTAAAATTCCTTGGTTTTATGACCTAGGCTTTGACAGGGGTAAGACAAGAAATATTGGTTATGCACCTACTATGTGCTAGGCACTGTATTTGCAGACAGACATTATCTCAGTGCACTTCACAATAACCTTGCGAGATCGGTGATATTACTCTTATCCCTATTTTGTAGGTGTGGATATTGATGCAAAAGAAGTATTAGTGGCTGGCCCAAAGTCACACAGTTAGTGGTTATTTGAGACTGGGTTTGAAATCAGGTCTTCTTGATTCCAGGTCACTGTTCTACCCATTGTGCTAGTTACCTCCCAGAGGAGAGTGTTTAATTAGGGTACATGTATATGCAATTCAACACACTTGCAGATACACAAACAGAAGACTCTCTACTCATGATCTTTACTGGACAGATCCTTATTTCAAACAAATGATTATAATAGATGACACAAGTTGAAACCAATTCTAATTCACATGTATTCATTGTTGCTCACTAATGTGGATATAGGGAGACAGATTTTATGAATCCCTTTCTTTTTAATCTCTATCTGCCTGATAGCCTCAGGGTAACTTCCTAAAATGGATTAATTCCCTCAAATAGGTTTTCCTTCTCAGGTTCAGTAAGGTATCTCAGTAGGTCAACTGATTGTGGAGCTCTGCTCTGGGAAGCGAAACTGTGGGAGATGACTTTCACATATGGGGGTTAACTGGATTTCTTGTTTTCTCTCTTGCAATGGTCATCAAGAGCAATTTTCATCAAGCCACCCTGAACTCCAAAAAAGTCAGCAATCCATTGACTGCTGCCCCTGGATCAAATCACATGCAGACTTCAGTTTATAAAATACACTTCAAACACATAACACCAATGCTGATTGCAAATCTGAAGACATTTCCATTTTGCCCCAGGCCAGGATTTTTAATTTAAAAAAAAATAAACCTGTCAAGGTCTGTGAAAAAGGTTCTTAGATATTCAAGCCAACAGTTTATTTAAAAATTCACTGAGGCAATTTCCACAGAGGCTAGACGCAGCAACCCCCTCTGGAGGTTGAATGTCCTGTAAGTGGACAGAAAACAGGCGGACAGTATTTGCAATGAATTGAACTTGACCCTTTTGTCTCTCTTCCTTGGGGCCCAGATAGTGAGGTCTTTTCCCTTGTCTGTTTTGATCCAAATGAAGACATTTATACTGGGCAGCCCTCATCCCATACTCAACCTGAGGCTGTCTGCCAAATGTGGCAAAGACTCCTTCAAAGGTCATTACCCTTCTCTACACTGTACTGACCACATTGACTCCATCAATAGGAATAGGAACTCAGAGCTGGAAGGAACATTAGAAATCATCTCTAATTCAACTGTATAAACAAGGAAACTGAGGTCCAGAGAGATTAGCAGACTTTCTGAAAGTCATACATACACACACACACACACATAGCATGTGTATATGCTTATGTATATGTGTGTATGTGTATGTATGATGTGTGCATGTGTACATATGTACACGTGCATTTTGTATTGTGAATTGTGTGGTGTACGTGTGTGTGTGTGTGTGTGTGTGTGTGTGTGTGTGTGTGTGTGTGTGTGTATCAAGAGGGAGATTCATGATTTTGACTCAGGTCTTCTGACTTCCAAATTCAACTTTTCCCCTACTTCATCACATATAACAAAAAACATTTTACCACTTATTGTAGGCTTACTGAACACTGTCATACAGAGTTAGTTATATCTTTATGAGCTATGAGTCAGAACCATAGTGGAATGGAAAGTTGGTTGAACTTGGAAGTCTGGAAATCCATGTGTGAGCTCCATCACTGGCATATGTTAGCCATGGGGCAATGGGCAAGTAATTTCCCTGCTCTATTTCTCAGTTCCTTCATCTATAGGACAAGGATGGTTGCTAAGCTGGCCTCATAGGGTTTTCTGTAAGGATCAGGTATGAGATGCATCAGAACAAATTCTTAGGGTGTCCTCAAGATGTAAAGGAATCTTAATAAAGCACCTTGTTCTCCCAACTAGAGTAGAGTCTAATTGATCACAAGCTCTGTACTTTTTCTCCCCTGGTGCCCAAGCCTTGCACATGATAGTTTGTCAGGGATTTTTTTTTAATTGATTGAAAGATATAGAGTCACACTTCAACTTACTTGGTTAGTAGACTCATCTGATTTATTGAATTTTCTGGTTCCTAGAGGATTGATTCAAAAATCCTTTCTGTCTTTCTGTCTCTCATTCTCTTGAGCAAGTAACCTAACTTCTCTGGATCTCAGTTTCCTCACCTATAAAATGAGATAATTAGAAGAGAATATAAGGCTTATTCTAGCTCTCACATTTTCTATTTGAGACACAACATGGTGCAGTAGAAGGAACACTGGCTCTGAAGGCAGGAGACATCAGTTAGAATCCCTTCATCTCCTTTGATATTTACAAGTGTTATGACCATGGGTAAGTCACTTAATCATGATTTACTCATTTGTAAAATCAAGATTATTATAACACTACCTGCTCCACAGGGTTGTTGTGAAGAAAGTACTTTGTAAACTTTAAATGACTATAAGAATATTATTGTTGTTGGGTTGGTTCACTTGTGTCTGACTCTCCATGATCCTATTACGGTTTTCTTGGCAAAGATACTAGAATGGTCTATCATTTCCTTCTCCAGCTTATTTAACATATGAGGAGCTAAGGCAAACAGGGTCAAAAGACTTGCCCAAAGTCACACTGCTGGTACATGCCCGAGGCCAAATTTGAAATGAAGTCCTCCTGACTCCAGGGACGGTGCTCTACCCACTATACCATCTCACTGTCCACTCTAAGAATTAGATGCATAATTAAGGTCCCTTCCAGCATTAAATCTCGTGATTTAATATCAGAATATATTAGATATATTCAGAATATCCCCCTTGACATTGAGATACTTTTTTGATTAACTCCCCACTCGAAGCTTCTTTTTCCTTTGGATTATCTTTGCTTTTTTAATAATCTATCTCAGAAAAAAATCCTGCATTCAAGGGTTAAATGAAAAGGTATGCTTTACTGTGTGACGCCCAGAAACTCATACATCAACAGAAGACATCACCATCACTGGCTATTGTCATCTCTTTTTAATTACCTAGGCTTAGGAAGCTGGGGAGGGTGGGGGAGGAGTGGTGGCAGATTCATCAGTTATTATTAATGATTACAAATTAGGTTTCTTAATAATGACAGCAGTCTACGTGCCCAACCTCCTCAAAGGAGCACTGAGACAAGCAGTACCATTTGAAGAACTTTGACAGGACTCAGTAGAAGTTTTACAGCTGGCCGATGACTCAGAATACTGGAGTTGAAAAGAGCAAATAGGTTCATTAAGCCCAGGGATTCTTCACCTTTTTTTTGGTGTCATGGGTCCCCTTAAGAATCAGGGGAAGTCAGGGCGACTAGGTGGCACAGTGAGTAAGAGCGCCGGCCTCGGAGTTGGGATGACCCGAGATCGAAACTGGCCTCAGAAAATGAGCACCCACACATAAATAATGACTGGCCATGTAACCTTGAGCAAGTTACTTAACCCCAATTGCTTATAAAAACAAACAAACAAACAAAAAAAGAATCAGGGGAAGTCTAGAGATCCTTTCTCAAAATTATGTTTTATAGGGCATAAAATAAAACATTTAGTAAACCAGTTATATAACAATAGTTATCAAAATATGTTTTTTTTTAATTCATAGATCTTAGAAAAAGAAGGGAAATGACTCACCCTAAATTCACATTGGAAGAACTAGTAGCAGGGCAGCTAGGTGGTGTAGTGAATAGAGTACCAGTGCTGGAGTGAGGAGGACCTGAGTTCAAACCCAACCTCAGACACTTAACTAACTGTATGACCTTGGGGAAGTCACTTAACCCCAAATGCCTTGTCTTCCCCCTTTCACAAAAAAGGAAAAGAAAGAACTAATACTAAAACCCAGGTGTCCTGATACCTGGATCTTAGTGGTCTTAGCATCTAAGTGGCATAAGGGACTCTGAGTAACAAAGACTTAAAATCAAAACTTGACCCAGACACTTACTAGCTGGGCCACTCTGGGCAAGTCACTTAACCACTCTGTACTGAATCTCTTCATCTAAAAAAACTGGGATAATAACTACACCTACTTCCCAGGGTTATGGCGAGTATCAAATGGGATAACATCCCTAATGTATTTTGCCAGTCTTAAAGTGCTATATAAATGTTAGTTGTTATTATCTTTCCACTATATTATGTTTTGAAAATGTATCTTTTCTGATGCTAACTCTTAGTTTTCTCATCTATAAAACTGAGAAAAATAAATGTAAGGTTTTCACATTTTCTGTTAAATTCAATTCAGCACAGACTGAATAAGTATGAATAAGTACTATGTTCAATGCTTTGTGTTTGTCATGGCAATAAAAAATAATAAACAACTGTTCCTAACCTCTAGAACTAAGTCTTATGAAGGATAAATGTACAGTGATAGTTTAAAAAATACAAATTAGATAGATTTTAGAAATACATATGTGTATATGCATGTGTGTTTATATGAAATCTTATGGTTTTTACTTTTGCGGGGAAGCAGTCCCGTGATTTCACAGAAAACAAAGAACTCCCGGTGAAGAAACTCAAGGGTTAAGAACTGAAAACACAGAATGAGACATACAATTTTAGACATGGCCAATGTGGGGATTTCCTTTGTTTTTCTATGCATATTTGTTTCAAATGACTGTTTTTCTTTCTCAAAAGGGTGTGGGGAAAGGTGGGAAGAAGAAAAAATGCAAATTTGTTAATAAGAAAATAAATTAAAAATAAAGATATTTCCTCTACAGAGGAATATCCCTGAGTATTCTGGAACTTTGTCTTAGGGAGTTGTCTAGAACACTGATAGGTTAAGTGATTTACCCAGGGTCACATAACCAGTATATGGCAGGATGAGACCCAAATTTAGTTTTCCTTACTTCAAAGAAATCTCTCTGTCCTTGCTTCTTCCTACTGTTTAATATTATAATTTTAGGGCACTGCACTATACCTCCACCCGCCCTAAAAAAAGAAATAATCATCAAGTAGCAGTCCAGCATAGTGTCCAAGAACCTGGGCTCCCTTCAGGCCACAATGAAGTCATGGATATGGAGCCAGAAAGGATTTCAGATGCCACCTCATCATGGGATCATAGATTTTTCATCTTAGGCACCATTGAGTCCAACCCCTCACTTTACATATGAGGTAAATGAGGTTGAGTTACCTCCCTAAGATCACATAAAAAGCAAATGACTAGGGTTGTATATAAACACTGATCTTCCTGTTTCCAAGTCCATTGCCCTATCCACTATCAGGGGTACTTAAACTTTTTCCACTCAAGACCCCATTTCCCGTTTAGGCAGCCATTGTGGTTGTTTTGTGGCTTGAGGACACGCTCAGTGCAAGCTGTGCATTCTTTGTGTTCGGAACAAATGCTGTGGTAAAGTTGCCCAAAGCAAAGTGGGCAAGTGTTGCCAGAAACACCTCAGATTCATTATGCGTTTGATTTTTAATTAATTTTTGGTCATTGCACATTGAGAAACCTTTTACTAATGCCAATATTTTCTCAACCCCACATGGGGTCTCCACCCACAGTTTATGAACCTCTATATTACACTATTTCTCTAATAGATGTTAGACCTTAGAGGGACCCTTAAGGCTCTCTGTTGATGGAACTGAGACGTGGAAGTTAAGTGATATGGCCAACATCCCATGTAGAAAGTAACAGAAATAAGATTTAAACTCAGGCCTTTTGGGGAGATAGGTTTTCATCTATACTAATGGAAGAGATGCCTTCATAGAAGTCACATATACAGAAGTATATATAAATATTGAGATTTATAATTATGATGATCATGTTGGATGATGATGATGATGATGATGATGGATCTTATTACCTTTACCAAATGAGATTGTTGTTTTCCCTATAGTTTCGGGTAGATCCAAATACACTTCTATATGGCTCTGCTACTTTACATCTCTTCTCCTGATGAGATGTGTTCAGAATGAAAGAAAGAGGGATGAAGAGGCCTCTAGGGGTTAACCATAAGCCTTCGCTTTTCTGGCTGCAGTCAGGGGCCACTTTGTCTCTCCCTCTGGCACTCAAGGTCATCATTGATCAGTGTCCTGAGTGCTTTACAGCACTAGCCTTGGACAGGCAGCTAGGGAGATTGATTGCAGCCAATTCCCAGCAGATTGAACTGCATTGACTTGTCTCCTATTCACACCGACAAGCAACGTTGCTACCTTTTAATTACCCTGCTGGGGAACCTTCTTTGTATCAGCCTGGATACAAGGGAGGACCAGGGAGAAGGCGAGGCAAAAGGTAGGTCAATTCCCTTTGTTTCTTCCTTAGTGGGATTGGCTCTGTCTAATGATACTGGATCCCAGGTGATGGATTTTTTGTTTGACACTCTTACCTATTATCTGAGACATATCCCTGCTAAGGTCATACATAGGCTTTAAAGCTGAAAGAACCCTTAGAGATCAGTTCATGCACAATGAAACTGCAGGAAAGGGACTAGACCAAGGTGATACTGGCAGTAAATCCATAACTAGGATTCCAAAACACCTCCCCCGATTCCAAAAGCTTGCCTCTATATCATGTTAATTTCATAAATGAGGTTTGAGGTAGCTTTGTTGTTGCCAATTAGTCATTTTCAGTTGTGTCTGATTCTTTGTGACACCTTTTGGGGTTTTCTTGGCAAAGATACTGGAGTGCTTTGCCATTTCCTTCTCCTTTTCACAAATAAGGAAACTGAGACCAACAAAATGACACGACCAGGGTCACACAGCTGATAAATGTCCGAGGACACATTTGAACTTGGGTCCTGCTGGCTCCAGGACCAGCATTCTCTCCACTGCACTATCAAGCTGCCTTTCAGCAGTTTACAACAGTAGAAATCATAAACATCATTTAAAATAGGAAAATTAAGAAGGAAACAGAATAGAGAGACAACATAGTCAATAGAAAGCAAGTCTTAGAATCAGGAAGACCTGCCTCTCACAGGTTCTGGTTATATGACCCTAAGCAAATCACCTAACCTCTAAGTGCCTCTAAAGAACCCTCTAACTATGAGTTGCAAAACAGTTAATGATGTAAATTTTTAAAGAGAGGTTCCCCACTGGGCATTCTCTATACCAATGAAAGGTCTTGATCAAAAACAAAATAAGGACTCTATAAATTAGGAACAGAGGAAATTGTGTAGAACCTAAGATAAGGCAATTATAATTAAGTACCAGATTTGGCTCCAAGTGTCCTGGCAAGCTAAGGCATGTAGTTACTAGGGGTTTCTGTTACTCAGTGCCTTATTTATGGCAGTAATAAGGACCAGATTCTGTCAGTTTCTAATTTATCTCTACTTAATGCCAGAGATGATCTGGATAACTGAAAATTCCTCTCTGCCTCTCAAAGAGGGTTCCACCTCTTTACCTTTATCTCTAGACCTTTGTGAGTATTTTGGCTTTTCTCCTATTGGTCTAGGATTTGGTGTGAGCTAATGAAAAGTGGGAATAAACAATTGATTCCACAGCTACTGGCCCTTTACTATTGAATAACATCATGTGTAAGTCACATTGTCCTCTAGCTGCTACAGATGGGGGCTCATTCAGCGCAATCTTTCTAGTCTGACAACTCTAAGCAAATACATTTATTTATAGAGACTTTAAAAAATAATAATAGCATTTTACAGTATACAAAGCATATTCCTCACAACAATTTTGTAAGGCAAGTGGCATAAATGTTATTTTCTGCATTTACAAAGAAACTGAAGTTCAGAGAAGAGATGATAAAATAGGTGTTGCAGGGGTGGCTAGGTGGCGCAGTGAGCAGAGCGCCGGCCCTGAAGTCAGAAGGACCTGAGTTCGGATCCAGCCTCAGACACTTAATGCACACAAATAAAAACCTAGCCATGTAACCTTGGGCAAGTTACTTAACCCCAATTGCCCTCCAAAAAAAAAAAAAAGCAAAAAAAAAAAAAGGTGTTGCAGTGCATAAAGTATTGGGCCTAAGTCAGAAAGACCTGAGTTTAAAACCAGTCTCAGACACTAACTCTGCTTCCCTAGGCAAATTACTTAACCTCTGCTTGTCTCAGTTTCCTTCTCTGTAAAATGGGGATAATAGCATCTATTTTCTCAAGCTGTTGTAAGGATCAAATAAGATAATATTCGTAAAGTACTTAGCCCAGTGCCTGGCACATAGTAAGAGCTATATAAATTTTAAGTTAGTGTTATTATTATTATCTCAGAATCACACAGACAGTAAGTAGGACTAAAAGATTAGAGGACCAAAACCCAGAGTGACACAGTGGAAAGAATATTGTGTTTAGAATCAAAATATGAGTTATCTGGTTCTGCCACTTGTTACCTATGAGACCTGAGGAAAGTCATTTAGCCTATCTAGGCTTCAGTTTCCTATGTGTAGAATAAGGGACTAGAATAGGTGTCCTATAAGATCCTTTCCAGTTCAAGATCTATGATTCTATGATTTTTTTATTTCTTTACTAAATTTCCAGTTTGCTTTGAACTACAGCATAAATGCATTTTAATTCAACTCAGGGAGAAATCTAGCATGTAGATCATTATATATTAAAGAATATTTTTGTTGGTTAGTCATTTTTCAGTAATTTCCAACTCTTTGTGATCCCATTTGGTTTTTTTTTTGGCAAAATGAAATGCAAAAATACCAGTGTGGTTTGCTTCTCCAGCTCATTTAACAGATGGAGAAACAGAGGCAAATATGATTAAATGATTTGCTCAGGGTCACAAGGCTAGGAACTGTCTGAGGTCAGATTTGAACTCACAAAGAGGAGTCTTCCTGACTCCATGCATGGCACTTTATCCTAGTTGCCTCACCCAGTCACCTATTAAAGAACACTAAATAATTTAATAGATAACATTTTATAAAATCATAATATTAAAACCTAGAACCCGGAATTTTAGAAATGAAAGGGGTCTTAGAACATGGAACATCACAGTTAAACTCAGAGTTAGAAAGAACTTCAGAGTTTCTCTAGTCTAATCCACACCTGGATGAGATTCTCTTGATGGCAACCTTCCAAAGCAGCCATCTAACCACCACTTTAAAAACACCAGCAATAGAGAATCCTCTAGTCTATTCCCATCATTTTATGGATGAGAAAACTGAGTCCTTAAGAGGTTAAGTACTCAGTGTCACTAAACCACAAATTTGAAAAGGGGCTAGGGACATTTTTTCAAATGGAAAATTCTTACTTCACCCCTCTATAATTGTGGAAGTCAAAGCAGTGAGGACATTCCTTGGAGAGAACAGGGGTGTGAGTTAATACAGTCCAGGTAGTTTGCATTCTGATGACTGAAATTAATCCAAGGACAGACCTTGGAGAAGTGAGAAGAAGGGGTAGTTAACATGTCCATTAGACTATCTTTCTCAAGTATCACACACATTAAGTGACTCTTTGGCAGGTATTGGATCCCAGTCAATTCATGATTGAATTCACTAACGAGTGCCTGTAGTGTAAGTATTGAAGACTGCTGATTGAAAAGAGAGTCATATGCTTGAGAAAGCAGATTGAAGAGAGAAATTTACCATATTTCTGTGTAGAAATAGATTTTTTACTTTACTTTTTACATGAATCCTTTCCTTATTCCTCCAACTGTAAATTCTTCTACCTCCAGAAAATTACTTTAAATCAAATAATGAATAAATGAAAACAAAAATATTTCTTAAATGCTAAGTGCAAAGAGCTATGTTAAATACTAGAGATACAAACTGAACAAAAGAAGGTGGTCCTTGTTCTCAAGAAGTTCACATTTATTTTAATAGGGAGATACAAAGCATATAGGAGATCCCATGATCCTTAGGGTATAGAGCCAAAGCAAATAGTAATACTTCAATATGATTTCCAAAGAAAAAGTCATATCCATTTCTAATGTTGAACCATTTGACAGAATCCCCTATTACTGTTGAGAACATCAACAATCAGCCCAGACCCCCAAGCTTACAAGCTCAGGAGTATTCCTAACTCCTCATTCATACTCATCCCACATATCCAATCCACTGCCAAGTCTTATCATTTTTAACTTTGAAGCATCTTTCATATATTTCTTCTTTTCTCTACTCAGTGGAGGCTTTCATTATGTGCTTCCTGGATTACCACAATTATCTGCTGGTTAGTCTCCCTACCTTCTGTCTTTCCCTACTCTAATTGATCTGTCCCTCAGTGGCTAAAATGATCTTCCTAAAATGTAGGACTGGTCAAGTTACTCTGCACCCTACTCAGTAAAGGCTAATTGTTCCCTATCACTTCCAGGAAGAAATATAAAATCATCTGTTTGACATTGAAAGACCCTCATAACCTGATCTTTTCAGTCTTTTTTGTTTTCTTACAGTCCCCTCGCCACATTCTATGGTCTGGCTACCAGTAACAATCTTAGTGTTCTTCACATCAAATCCCCTATCTTCTGAATTTGTAACTTTCCTCTGTCTCCCTCCTCATCCCTGCCTTCAGACTTCCGCCAAGACAGCTTAAAGCCTACCAATGAAGCCTTTCTCACACTTTCCTCCCACATCCCCCCACTGCCAAAAACCAGCCTTTGATATTATCTTCTGTTTACACTGTATATATCTTATACATACAACTACACATTGCACATTGCATCTTCCATTAGAATGTGACATCTTTGAGGGCAGGGATTATCTCTTTCCTAATAGTTTTATGCCCAGTGATTACCAGAGTACCTGCCATATAGTAAATACTTAACAAATAATTGTTGACTAACTATCTGATGAAGTGCTTTGATTGTTGGGATATTCTTTCTTCCAGATCCATTTCAGTAATTCAACGAATATTTATTAATCACCTGTTAAATGCCCAACACTGCACAAAGTACTGGGGATACAATTAATGAAAAGGATAGCCTCTATCCTCAAGGAAGTCACAATCTAAAGGAGGAGACAATAAACAAAAGGAGGTAGGAAAGGAGAAGGACACTGGGGGAAGCTGGCCTGGGAACATCTTCTTTTGAGCTGCAAACAGGTAAAGCAGCAGAAGCAAAGTAGAGTGAGTTTAGAGTTTAATTTCTGCCATAAAGGAAGGCATTGGGAGGAGTTTTTATATTCTACCTTCCAGTCCTTCAGTCACAGGGGAGGTGGTGTCAATCAAGGCTTGAGTTAGCAGCATGGTGGTGAGTTTAGAAGGGATGAGCTTATCCTGGGAGGGGCATCTTGTTCCATGGGGTAGAAAGCAGGCAGGGAAGCACATGAAAAGTGGAATCTCTTATAGGTTTTCAATAACGATGGCTACTAAGGTCCAGGAGGCTACATCTAGAGGCAGGTTTTGTCTACTTGCCTATTGGTGGTAGTTGGTCAGCATTTGATACGGGTGGTAGAAGGTATGATAGACCCTTTCTTCATAGGAAATGCTTTTTTTGATGTTGGCTTCAGAGGCTGAGTTGGAAGCAAGGTCAGTGACATGAGAGACATTGCTATTCCCAAGGCTCTTGACCTCCTGGGTTTTGGCTATCTCTTCATTAGAATATGAAGGAGATAGTGATCTAGGTGGTGGCTATGGTTTGACTCATCTAACAATGCCATCTTCTGTCTCCCCCCACCTTCAGGGTGCCTTGCTAGGTACACCAGATCCTTTCTCCATCACTGACAGCTGACAGAACTTTTTAAAATATATTTTGAATATATTTTTCATATTTTGTGTATTCATATAAATACACACACACACACACACACACACATAGTCTTATCTTATTAGAATATAAGTACCTTGAAGCCAGGAACTATTGCCTTTTTGTCTTTGTATCTTCATCACTTAACATAACGTCTAATATCTGATATATGATCAATAAATGATTATTGGTTGATTGATTGTTTGGTTGGTTGAGGCACCTACAGAATGAAGGTTTACCTATTTCACCAAGTCTGAAGGTAGCAGAGGTGCTTGCAAACATCAGGATATTCCTTCAGAAAAGGCATTAACTGTTAAGTACTACTCAAATAGAGTATTTGGAGGTCAGAGTTGGATACCAAAGAGACAATTATGATCAATGGATTGATTGAAAAGGCTGAATGACATTATAGAAATAAAAGTGAATTTGAAGGAATGGGAGATGCGTGAGTAGCATGCCAGCTCCTTTTTTCATGCCAACTGTTTTTTTTAACCTGGGGTAATCAAATTTGCTACCCTGGGCTTTAATTTTTCTCCCTTGTAAATGCAGGGGTTGAGCCAATTGGTCTCTTCATTGCCAGTTCTTCCCAATCCTTAACCTCTTTGATTTGTTTGCAGCATTTGACACTGTTGACTATCCTCTCCTCCAGGATACCCTCTCCTCTAGGGTTTTGTTGAACTGCTCTCTCCTTATTCTCCTCCTACTTGTCTGATCACTCCTTTCATTTCTCAGTCATATCATGCCCACTGATTGGGGGTATGCAGCAAGACTCTGGCTGAGGACCTCTTCTCTTTTCATTAGTTCCAGTTGATTCAATTATCATGTCTGTACCAATATATATTCAGCTCTTGTCTTTCTCCTGAGCTCCTACATCTTGAACTTGATATATTTAACTGGATAGCCTGGAGGCAAGCTAAAACTCAACATGTCCAAAAAAAAAAAAAACCCTCAGTACATTTGTCCTCAAATGCCTCCTCTTCCAAACTTCCCTATTACTATAAAAAATATCCCCAGTTTGTTCAGTCAGCCAATTCAAAATCTAGAAGTCATACTTCCCTCCTCATTCTCACTTGTCCTATGTATGCAATGAGTTACCAAATCTTGAATTTTCTGTCTTAATAACATGTTTTAAATCTGTTTCATTCTCTCTGTCCATGTGGCTGCCATTCTAGTTCAAGCTCTTATAACATCATATCTAGACTATTGCAGGAGCTTCCTATTCAGTATCCCTGTCTAAAGTCTCTTAGCATTCCAATCTGTCTTACATATAGCCACCAACTCAATAAACTCCAGAGTCTCTCTAGTACCACAGAGATCTGTTTGGCATTCAAAGCTCTTCACCTGTCCACTTCCTACAGCTCCATTCCTCTTATATATTAGTTACCTCTGTGTACTTTATGGTTCAGTCATATCATACGACACTGCACCTCCCAGTTTCCATGACTATGTACTTCCTGTCCTACAAACATGGGATATTCTGCTCACATCTTTTCAGGGATGTGCTGGTAAGTGTTTAACAACCAGCTGGGGGGGGGGGTGGAGAAAAAAAGTACGTATGCCAGACATACTTTCAAGTTTAATCTATGTTATTAACATTTTGCATCACTTTCTTAAGTCTAGAAAATCAACAAACAGTATATGAAACTCTGATTTGTAGCTTTTGTCAATTTCTGAGGTGTATTTCTACACTAGACATTTAACAATTAGCTCTCAAGAGCTAATTCAATCTAGCTCTAGCACAGTCCTGTCTCCTTTTGGAAACTCTGATTTTCTTCAATACTCAGTTCATGCATGACTATTTACATGAAAACTTTTCTGATTACTTCCAGCTTCTAGGACACCATTTCCCCAAACTACATTGTATTCATTATCATTATATTGTGTTCTGTTTATACTTATATACACATCTGTTAGAAAACAAAGACTAATTCCCTTTTATCTTTGTACCCCAGTAACCATCTAGCACATTGCCAATTCATGTTGATTGATTAATTGATTGGTATCTAATCTACTTTCTAGTTCTAAATTCTATGACACAAAAGGGACGCTATGTATGGCCCTGATGGAAAATCCTCTTAGATATTGAATGGCATCATTTTGGGCTTACCAAGAAAAAAGTAAGCTGCAAAAATGCCCAACCCCATCCCCTACCCTCAAGTTGAATTGGATTTTGTATGGGTTATATTTATTTTTAAGGTTTAGGAGATGATACTTGTTTTTTCGTTATGGTATGCTGTACCAAAAAAAATGTGATTCAGATATATGGCAAAGTCACCGAAAAAGTGGTCACTTTACTGTATAAGAAAAAAATAGTAAAGTCAGAAGGAATGCATGGGTGTGAAAGTGATTACTAAGCTGTAAGGTGCTATATTTTTGCCTTTTTTTCATCGTTGGTACTGCTCTTAACAATAGGTTTAATTCTATATAATTTAAGCTATGCTCCTCAGAACCATCCTATTACCTGAAATTAAGGTAAAAATTTTCCTCCCCCCCTCTATGTGGGTTCAAAAATTCTTGTACTTCATGAGCCAGAGCTTTCTGTGCTCAGAAGCATGCCCTAGGGCAAGAGAAAATTCCAACCTATAACCATTGCAAGGAATCTGAGGCCCTGCACTAATCTCCCTGCCATGAGCTGTTGCAGCAAATTCTTTCCCAGGTTAGTAAGAAGGCCTCAGGCCCCTGGGGAACAGGTGCTCACTTGACCTAAGTGTCATGTGCATCCATCTAATATATCACATTCGCCTAGGGGAAATACAGCCTCCTTCAGACCACAGAAAAGAAGCTACTATAGGGGAAGACTAGCAAGGTCATGGAGAGAGGAGCCAGGGTCTTTCTCCTCTTCCAGGACTAATGGAGAGGGTGTGACCTCCATTTAGTTGGAAAAGGACTATTTTGTGACATAGTACCTCATCTTTTTTTTAAATTTTTTTGGAAGGGGAAAGGCAAAGCAATTGGGGTTAAATGACTTGCCCAAGGTCACAGAGCTAGTAAATTTTAAGTGTCTGAAGTCAAATTTGAGCTCAGGTCCTCCTGACTCCAGGGCTGGTGCTCTACTCACTGTACCATCTAGGCACCCCAGTATCTTAATCTTAAGTGCAGCCTATATTTGGAAGATGAATTTTTCAGAAGAAAAAATCAAATCAAATCTTTGTGGGATACCTGAAGACCCTACCTGACCTCAAGGCTTTGAAGAGGGACAAAGGCATGACACAGCTAAAAAAAAAAAATGTTTAGATGTCAAAAGAACTAGTCCAGTCCCAGTCTGGTCACTTAGGTAAATCACTGCCTTTCTGAGCCTCAGCTTCTCCACCTGTAAAATAAGGGGTTTGGACTAGAATCTCCTCACTAGATGACTCCTGCAGCCTCTTCAAGATCTAACATTTTATGGTCTACTTTCTAGTGTTCTATGTTCCAGAGTCTTCTTTTCTTTTAAAATGCAAGTGCCTCTGGGAGGATTAATGCACTGAAGTATTATTAGGCATGTACACCTTTTGTAAATCAACTTAGCTCATCAGAAACTTGAGGAAATTAGTGTTTTGATGAGGGATAAAAGAGGTATTTTATTTTATTTTATGTCACTTTTACAGAGAGATATTTAAAGATATAGTAAGAACAAAAATACAAGCATCTCCTCTCTGTGTTCTAGGTGAGAGGATGTACTCTTTCCAATATTACCTCAGTCTCTGTGGAAAGTGGGTTCAAACTTAAAGTAAGTCCCAAATTCACCTCCAAAAGCAGCATAGTTAGTAGATAGATATGTCTGAGCCTCAGCTGCTGTGGGACTGGCTTGGACAGGCACTCCAGGCTTTCTTTTGTCAATGGCAAATTCCAACACAGACATCAGTTTCTAAAGTTCTAGTGGCTTTCACTTCTGATTTTTCAAACGTTATAGTAATCTTTAATATCCTTCACTTAAAAGTAGGAAAATCATCGATACAACAGAGACAGGAGCAACAAAAGAGCCAGGCACTCTCAGCTTTTTGCTCCTAAAAGAAAGAAAGGACCTGAGGCCCCTTTGCCATGCAGAAGCCTACTACAGCTCATCCTCCTTTCTTGAATGTCTGTCAGGAAAGAGGAAGGAAAGGGACAGAGAGGAACCTTGAATATAAAAAATAATAAGGTAAGAATGGAAAGTTTATAATTTCACTATTTTGTTTTAAAAAAAACAACCTCCACATACTCCTAGATCACAACTTTGCCCTAAACAATCAAAATCTACACTCTTCTTAAGCACCCTGCCTAAGTGACCCTTGAAGGGAACTGAGGGAGATCATGAGAAGGAGGGGATTTTCACTGGCAACCACTTGTCAACTCTCACACTACTTGGGTTTTGTGAAATTATCAATTGATTGGTGATTTCCACATCTAATAAAGGCTTTGAAAATAAATGGCGCAGAAAACACTACAATTAAACAAAGTGGAGGAGACAATAATTGTGAATCACCAATGCTTCCAAGGATTGCATAGGCCCAGGGGTCCAGGTTAGTTGAGTATGTAGTTTTGTGAGGGAATGTGTATGTGGGAGCAATGTGTGGGCTAGGGTATATACTGTGGGGAATGTATGTGTGTGTAATGGAGAGACTGTGTGTATATGTTTGTGTGTGTGCGTGTATTTGTGTATGAATTTATGTTTCTATAAGGGATTATATGTAGGGCATGATATATGTGTGTTGGTAAAAGATTGCCTATGTATCAAAACTGTCTTTATGTGTTGGTAAGATGAGTGGAGGAGTATATATGGATGAGATGTTAGCTGTGCATTTTTGAGAGAGTAGGGGATCCTCACCTCTTCCCTGTATCCCTGCCTTTCAATCATCACTCCTACCCATTTTCAATCTCTCTTTCTCTTTCTATCACACTTTATTTCCTCATTCTCATTGCTGCAAGAGGAGCAGAAATTCCTTTCTCTTCTTGAAAAGCCATGACCTCCATGGTAACTACCTCCTGTCTTGGAAACTCTCCCTGAAGCTGGCTAGGTGACAACCTAGTCATTTTGTAAGACAATGGCTTTCTTAAAGGGGGCGGATTTGGTTCTGGTGGTAAGGGGAATTCTGCTAGAAATGCTTTTATTTGGAACTTGTTGACAATTGTTCTCTGCCAACCTTAATGACCATTCCCTTCCAGGTCCATTTACTCCAACAGCAGCAGCAGTAGCAGCGATAGCAGAAACAACAACTGAGATTACTATAGTGATTTGTGGTTTGCAAAGTATGTTTATATACATTATCTCATTTAATTCTCAAATTAGCTGTAAGATTGAAGTGCTGTCTTTCTTCTGATTTTATGGATGAGGAAACTGAGGATTAACAAAGTAATATGACTTGCCCAGGGTCATACAGCTTGGTAAATTTCTGAGGCATGATCAAACCCAAGACTTCCCAAGCCTCAGATCAGCACTACATCCTCTTGGTCCTAATTACCCTCAAGAAGAATTCCTTGACTAAGCTTACCTTGGTTGAATAATTACCCTCAAGAAGAATTCCTTGACTAAGAATACCTTGGTTGAATACATTTCAGTTCCTAGCCAGGAAATAGAATGTTACTGCATTTATCCTTTCATTAGAGGCATTGTAGTATAATGTAAAACCTATCACTAACTTTCCATGTGATCTTTGGTAAATTATGGCCTGTCTCAGAGCCCATTTTCTCCATCTATTAAAATATGGGATTGACTGGGTGATTTCTAAAGATCCTTTTATTTTTTTCAGTTTTCATCTTGCTGCAATATTCCACCTTATAAGCTTCCTTTCAACTTTCATAGATAGAAAGATAAAGTATTTATTACACAGGCACTATGCTAAATGCTGGGAATACAAACACAAGCAAACAAGATGATCTCTGACCTCAAAAAGTTTATGTTCTAATGGAGGAGACGATGCTTAAAGGGGAAGTGAAAAGGTTCAGGTTGAGAAGGGTAGATAGAATGGAGATGACAGGAAAGTGAGATGTAGGCCTAGATGAGTTTAGGTGACAGCTGATTAGAGACTAGGGTGATTCTAGGAGTCGATATTCAGCAGAGGTATCAAAAACAAGGTCCAGGAGCTGCATGTAGCTCACAATACCCCCAAATCTGACCTGAACACGATTACAAAGAAATTGGGAAATATATAACAAAATAAATAAGATATAATAAAACAGACAATATTGTATTTTAAAACTAAATCAATATGTGACCCTCAAGGATGCTAATTTATGGATTAGTGGCCGTTCTCTATTTGAGTTTGACACCACTGGTGTAGATGATGGAGCAAAAGAAGATATGACAGGAGATAGTCAGCAATTATATTCTATGTTATTTCTTCTATATCTAAAATTGTGAAGTCTCTATTCCAATATCCCATATTCTAAGATTCTTTCCTTTTCTATGTAGAATTTTAGCTATTGAAGCCAGGGGTTCTTTGTAGATTTTGTTTTTGGAGACACAGCACTTAGCATAATGCTTTTTATATAGCTTAGTAAATACTTATTGAATTGAATTGCATTCTATTAAGATCTAATATTACTAATTATATTCTTTTATTGTTTTAGGTTTGACTTGTTTTCTGTTACCCAGTCTGCAAGCTTTGTGAGAAAGGAGGTATATGTTATTTTTATATCCCCATAATATATAGCATAGGACCTTAAACATATTGTATGTTAGTAAATACTGAATAAATGCGTAGCTGGATGGATGGATGGATGGAT
Source organism: Gymnobelideus leadbeateri (assembly GCA_011680675.1). Lineage (NCBI taxonomy): Eukaryota > Metazoa > Chordata > Mammalia > Diprotodontia > Petauridae > Gymnobelideus > Gymnobelideus leadbeateri. The sequence goes on from WOXC01001731.1 coordinate 174,123, forward strand.
GGATGGATTAGAATACTCTCTCTCACCAAATATGAACCATGCATTATCTTATCTTTCTGATGGTGGTGCTCCTGACATAAGAGTTTCCTGTTGAAGCCTTCTCCCTGTTTGCTGTCCACCTAAACCAACCCCTCACCAGAGCTAATGCTATATTATTAAAGGAGTGTCTCTAACAACCTCTATTATTTTCTGACTTCTACTTTCCTAGATTATTCTCTGGCTCTAACCTTAATTGTTTGACTTTTGGGGCGGCTAGGTGGCGCAGTGAATAGAGCGCCGGCCCTGGAGTCAGAAGGACCTGAGTTCGGAGCTGGCCTCTGACACTTAATCCACACAAACAAAAACCTAGCCGTGTAACCTTGGGCAAGTTACTTAACCCCAATTGCCCTAAAGGGGCGGCTAGGTGGCGCAGTAAGAGCTCCGGCCTCGGAGTTGGGATGATCTGAGATCAGATCCGGCCTCAGAAAATGAGCACCCACACATAAATAATGACTAGCCGTGTAACCTTGAGCAAGTTACTTAACCCCAATTGCTTTAAAAAAAAGAAAAAAAGAAAGAAAATGGGTTGGGGTGGCTAGGTGGCACAGTGAGTAGAGTGCCGGCCCTGGAGTCAGAAGGACCTGAGTTCCGATCCGGCCTCAGACACTTAACACACACAAACAAAAAACCTAGCCGTGTGACCTTGGGCAAGTTACTTAATCCCAATTGCCCTCAAAAAAACAAAAAATTGTTTGACTTTTGTTTATACCACTCACCTACAAAGTATGTCATTAGGGGAAAAATGGATACACATGCAAATATAAACATATCTACATAGACCAAAATATGTGAAATAAATGCCAATTCTTATTGCTATTATGTACGGGCCCAAGTGTCCACAGAGGCCCTCCACACACACATGTCAATATATTGGAGTCAATGATTTGAGATTCCTAAACTAAAGCAGCTCAAATTTGGTCTTTTTATAATCTTAGATAGTTACCTGAGACTTAGATGGGTTAAGTGACTTGCCCAAGGTCATATAAAGGTGGGATGGCACTGTGCACTATGGAAAAATCATTGTATTTTGAGTAAGAGGACAGGACTTCAAATCCTTGCTCTACTTTTATTTCCCATATGACTATAAAATTGGGGGTAGAGAGGGCAGAGAAGATGACTGTTAAGGTCACTTCCCATTCTAAGTCTAGAAATCTTTTTGACTCCAGTTGTAGCATTTTTCCATTATGTCATACTTCCATGTGACAACCAACCAAAGACATCAGAGGCACATGTTTATAACCCAGCCCCTTAACATGTTGCCCTCCTCCATATATAGACATACTTCCCATACATAGTAATAATCAATACTCAATCTCCCAATAATCTTACCATATTCACAACCTCTCCACATTTCCTCAGCCAATCAATCAACCAAGCAATCAAAAAGTATTTTTAAATACTTATTATGGGACTGATTCTAGGAATACAAAGAAAAATAAAGGTTACTTTTTCTTATAGAACACAAATATTCCTTTTGCTTGCATATACTCATCCCCCATATACAGCTTGACATATACCCTGTGGTCCTTCACATTCACTGATAATGAGTGACCCCCAAGACTCTGTCCTGGTCCCTCTTCTCTTTTCCCTTCAATTATGATCTCTTTACAGATTATTTCCTAATCTATATATATACAGACCTAGACTCTCTCCTGACCTACATTCATATACTACCAATTGCCTTTTGCATATCTTGAACTTGATATCCTACATAGTCATCTCAATTACAGTGTGTCCAAAACAGATTTTATTATATGAACTCTTTCACGAAACTCTCCCCTCTTCCAAATATCTCTATTGCTTTTGAGGCCACTATCACACTTCTATGACTTTAACGTCATGCTCACCTCCTCATTCATTCAACCACATTTCCAATCCATTGCCAAAACTTGAAGTTTGTACCTTCATATCTCTAATGCATATCCCCTTCCCTCCACTCACAAAGCCACCATGCTGGTACAGACCTTAATTACCTCTTTCCTGTATTATTGCAATAGCCTTCTTACATATCTTACCACCTTAAGGCTCCTTCCACTTCAGCCATATATATGCCAAAGGCTCCTTCCACTCCATATATATGCCAAAGTGATTTTCCTAAAGTTCCTATCTGATTGTATTGGTATCCTACTCAATAAACTCCAGTGGCTCCTTTTCATCTCAAAGATAAAATATATAATCCTCTACTTGACATTGAAGGAATTCTATTATCTTACCCCTTACTAGCTTTTCAGTCTTATAATGTAACTCCTTTCCATGCACTCTACAAACCAGCTAAGCTGCCCTTTTTTCTATTGCTTATAAAGATCTCATTTCCCAACTAGATTTCACTGATTTTCCCTCATTCCTGAAATGCTTTCCCTCCTCCTCACCTCCATTTGGAGGAAAAACCATTTTGTGGCTTTTCAGGCTTCCTTGAAGACTCAGTTCATATCTTAGCATCAGCAGGTGGTCTTTGCCAACTCTCCCTCCTGTCATCCCTTTCTTGTTCTTTCCCCCTGAGATTATCTTTTTTTAACACTTTAAATATCTTGAGGTACTTTTTTGCATATTTTCACCTTCATTTATAATATGAACTCTGGAGTGGGGAGAGGCTAGGGAACTATGCTTGTGCTACTCTTTATATTTCCAATGATTAGGAGAGTGACTAGCCTATGATAAGCACTTAACAAATGCTGGTTGATTGACCTCACAGAACTCAACATTTACTTGTTCACACATATACATATACATACACACATACACATATGCATACACACATATGTGTACATATATATGCACACACATATATGTATATGTCCTTTAAGCATAAACACTAGACTCTAATTTGTATCCATATGAACAAATCCCTTCCCCATATGCAGATACCATGTATATGTACAAGTTTATATGTATGAATGAAGAAAAAAACAAATAATTGAATACATAAACAAACAAATGAAAAATCATTTATCAAGTCAAACACAATGCTAAATTCTGGGAATACAAATTCAAAGGTGAATACATTTCTTTCCCGCAAGGAACTTACATTCTAATAGGAGGAAATGGCATAATAGAAGAGAGTAGGAGTCAACAAAAGGTATTTTGGTTTAGAAAGCTACCCAAAAAACGAATAAAATCTTAGAAAGATTAGACTGATATAATTGTTCCAGTAATAATGGTCATACAAGTTTGAATATGGTTCCAGAACAAGAAAAAGTATGGGGAGAAGGGAGTCCCAAATATAATAAATGCAGGGGAAAGACTATGACCAAAAAATATGACTAAAGATGTCCTGACAGTGGGAAGCATGGAGCACTCATTTGTTAGGATCTTAGGGAACAAGGTTGGGAATTCTGGAGATGTTACATCCTTGGGGCAATGATCTTTGATACCAACAGCAAGACAATTGGTGAGGAGGTGGTCTGGGAGTAATGAATCATTTCATGCATAGATAGTTCTCTCCTCCCACCCCCCACATGCACACACCCCACCTCCAAATACACAAGTACATCCCTATACCCCTACTTAGGAGAAGAAAAAAAAGGGAACATGCAGTGACCTTGTCTCTATAGATGTGACACTATCCAAGATGCAAGAGACCAGGCCCAGCACCCTTGGGGGTACAATAGGACCAAGATCAAATGCCCAAACCCTGGGGTACCAGCAGCAGTTCCACAATTCCTGCTTTGACATAAACTTTTAAATTAAAAAAATCTAGCTACAGAAAATGACTTTGATCAATAGTATGACTGGGTGGGAAGAGGAGGAGGTCTCAGGGGCCATTGAGAACTGAATACTTTGATCTCTGTTGGAACCACGGCTGAATTCTTCAACCCTTTTTGACAATTCAACCTATGTGTGTTTCCATGGAATGATTAAATTATCTAACACCAAGATCAGGTGTAACATTTTTAAAATTAATATTACATCAGCAGAACCTGCACACAAAGAAAACTGCACATGTGATAAAATATTACAATCCTCTATAAACTCATTCAAGCATCTGATTTCCAAACCATGATAGAGAGGAAGGACCTGTTAAGTAGAAGATGAAAACTGAGGGAAAGATGTTTTGAGGAAAGATAGATAACATTAGATTGTAGAATTAAAGTACCTGGATTTGAATCTCGTCTCTACTGCAAACTATTGTGACCTTGGTCATTGAATCAATTAATCAAAAAACACTGGTTAACTGCATATTATGTGCCAGACCCTGTACTAAGCCCTGGGGAAACAAAGACAAAAGTGAAACATTCCCTCAAGGAACTTACAATCTACCCTTCTACTAAAGGAGTCAACATGTATACACACTTATGTACATAACAAAACACAAAATAAATTCAAAGTAATTTCGTTTGTGATAACATTAGAAGCTAGAAAGAATTACTAAAGGGTGAATCCTGTAATTGTTGGTTTTTAAGTTGAGTTTTAGAGAAAATAAGGTATTCTAAAGGCAGAGGTGAGGAGGGAATAACTCATGCAGAGGGGAGATAAAGTGTCATGTATGAGGAACAGTAAGTCCTATATGTCGGGTCACAGAGCGTGGGAAGGGGAGTCATGTATAACAAAGTTAAAGAGATAGATGGGAGCCAGGATATGAAAGCTTGAAAAACCAGACAGAGGAGTTTATATTTGAACCTAAAAGCAATAGGGGGACTTTGGAATTTACTGAATAGGGCAGTGACAAGGTCAGACCTTCTCTTTAAGGAAGCCAGTTTAGCAAATGTGTGGAGGATGGATTGAAGTGGGGAGAGAGTTGAGTAAGGAAGACCAATTAAAAGACTTATTTCAATTGTCCAAGAAAGAGGTGATGAGGCCACAAACTAGGGCCATAGCTGTATGAGTAGAAAGAAAGGAATGGATATGAAAGATCAATCATTTCATTTGCATTCATTTATTAGGCATCTATCAAATGCTAGGCACTAAGGAAATAAATATAATAAAAGAACCAATCTCTCCTTACAAGGAACTTAACAAGGAAAAATAAATAAAACAAAAAATAAATAAATAAATAAAACAAGTACATACAAGTATGTACTAAATATATATATATATATGTATGTATATGTATATATGTGTGTGTATTTTTGTATGTATGTGTATGTGTGAGTGAGACAGAGAGAGAAAGAGAGAGAGAGGAAGAGAGAGAGAGAGAGAGAGAGAGAGAGAGAGAGAGAACAAAATACAAAATTCAATATACAGAAGTTTGGGAGGGAGGACATTAACAGTTCAGAGGATCAGAAATGGCTTTATATAGAGGGGAATGCTTGAGTTTCCTCTTGAGGGCAGAGAATGGTTCTCTGAGGTATAGGAGAGAATGCGGACTAGATATTGCAAAGGTACAGAGATAGGAAATGAACCACTGCAGCTAAGAACAGCAATAAGATGAAGTCGGCTAGATCAGAGTGTTGTAAGGGGAGTAATATCCAGAGGCTGGAAACATAACTTAAGGCAAGGTTGTGAAGGGTTTAAAAAACTGAAGAGTAGAACCTGTATTGTATTATAGAGGCAATAGGAATGCAAGGAAGTTTGTTGAGTGGGGTGTGGGGGTGGGGAGAGTGACATCTGCCCTCAAGGAATATAACTTTGGCAGCTGTGTGGAGGTTTGAGTGAAACAGGAGGCAGAGAGGCCAATTGGAAAGCCTGTTTCAATGATATATGTGAAAGGTGCTGAGGGACTGAACTAAGAACTATGTGAGTAGAGAGTAGGGGTCAAATTGAGAGATGTAGGAATGAGAAGATTTGTCAAATGAATGATTACGTATATGGACTAAAGAAGAGTGAGGAGTGAAGAATAATACCAAGGTTAAAATCTGGGAGACTGACATAATTGTGGTACAATCAAAGGAAACGGGAATTCTCAGGAGGAGTGATTTGGGTAGGATGGAGACTGTGAGTTCTGTTTTGGGAAGGATGAGTCTAAGATTTCTTTGGCATATTCACTCTCTCTCTCTCTCTCTCTCTCTCTCTCTCTCTCTCTCTCTCTCTCTGTGTTTTGGAAGGGGGAAGGCGCAAAGCAGTTGGGGTTAAGTGACTTGCCCAAGGTCACACAGCTAGAAAATATGTCAAGTATCTGATGACAGATTTGAACTCAGGTCCTCCTTACTCCAGGTCTAGTGCTCTATTCACTGGGCCACCTAGCTGCCCCTAGCATATTCATTTTCAAATGTCTTATAGGTAAGTGGTGATGAGAGGCTGAAAATTAGGCAGGATCTGGATGCATAGATCTGGAAGTCATCAGAACAGAGATAATTAAATCCATGGGAGATGATGAAGTGTGTGTGTGTGTGTGTGTGTGTGAGAGAGAGAGACAGAGACAGAGACAGAGACAGAGAGAGACAGAGAGATAGAGAGACAGAGAGAGACAGAGACAGAGAAAGACAGAGACAGAGACAGGGACAGGGACAGACAGACAGGTAGATGAAAAGAGACAGAAAGACAAAGACAGAGACAAACAGAGAGAAGCAGAGTGAGACAGAGAAAGAAATACAGTTTGACAAATTGTTTTATATGTGAGGTGATGGAGAGTTAAGACTTAAAAATAATCATGAGCTTGAAAACCTCTATGACTTGAAGGATGGTGATACCCTTGGTTCATAAAAGAGGTGGGGTAGAAGAAATGCTGATGAGCTCTGTTTGGACATGCTGATTTTGAGAGGCCTATGAGATATCCAGTTTTAAATGTACAGTTGGCAATTGGAGACTAGAATTCAGGGGGGAGACTAGGACTAGTTATATAGCTCTGGGATTAAACTACATAGGAATGATAATTGAACTCATGGGAACTAATGAAGTTCCCAAGTGAGAAACTAAAGAAGAAAAGGTTCCAGGATAATTACATGTGATCAAGTCACTCAGTGGACCCTGAGTTTCCTAATCTTTAAAATGAGAGGGTTAGACTAGATATTTGAAGGACTTTTCTAAAGAAAGATTGGTGTAAGGAACTATCTATCCAGATGTACATAGGTGTCTTTCTGCAGAGGGATTATAACTTCTTTTCACCAATGGTGGAAATTTATAGAGTAGAAATCCGCTATTTATCTAGGATGGTCTCCTTGCATATATTTATCTACCTCTATGATTTTGGTTCCTCTGCTTAAAATAATTTCCCCCCAATACCTCTTTATTATAAAAGTTTAGCTTCAAATTTACCTATTGTGCTTAGAGATCTCAAACACTTGCTAACAGAGTTTCAGGCAGTTTCCATATTAGTTATAAAGTCAGTGTGCTTGTCTCAGAAAAGCCTGATCATCAAAAACTCACCTCTTCTGAAATGCTGACCCCCAAACCCACTCTAGTCACTGCTGAAAGGCCAAGTAAAGTTATATGAATACACAGATACCCAGAGGGAGGGAAAAAAGTAGACAAAATAATCAATCTCTTTGACCACCTGCCAAAGGTTAGAATTTTGGGAGAGATGGATAAAAATGAAGCCACATCAGAAAAGGCTCCTGAAGATCCCAATGAAGTTAGCCTTACCATTCATGTGGCTCACAGGCTTATGAACTTGGCTGTGAATTAGTTCACAAAAACCTTCCCATAGGCTCCTTAATAGAGTCCAGTCTTATAACTAATAATAATTAAATAAAGAAAAATGACATTTATATAGCATCTACCAAGTGTCAGACACTATGCCAAATGTTTTACAAATATCACCTCATTTGATCCTCACAACAACCTTAGGAGGGTTAATTATTATCCCCATTTTACAGTTGAATAAGTGAGGCAATCAGATGTGAAGTTACTTACCCAAGGTCACACAACTAGTAAGTGTCTGAAGCTTGATTTGAAGTTATCTCTTTCTGACTCCAAGCCCAGTGCTCTATCCACTCATCTCCCAAACTGTAAAATTACTGACAATGGACACTGATCTTTCCTCTCCTTCAATCACCATCTGACACATTCTAACACACACAATAGTCTCACATTGAAGCCCAGCTGGGTCCAGTTTTTCTGGCCATGGTGCTGACATCATTTCTTTTATGTAGTTCACCCGATGAACTGTTCCTCCTTTGAACTTCTAGAATATTGATTGTCCAGGAGAGTATGGTCTGCAATCCCAATATCTAGAAAAGTGTTATTTCATTAATTTTACTGAACTGGCAATTCATTTTGTCAAGTTGAGTTTCTATCACTTATTGAACACTTAGATTTTGCTCTGATGCTATTAGCTCTATTTTCACCTGTGTAAATCCTGTCTTTTAAAGAAAAGTGAGTTCTCTCAATTTACAAATGAGATTGAATCTTTAAAAGAAGCAAAAGGGATTACTTCTCATTCCCTTGAAATCTAACAGAGAGATGGTCATATATTCCACTTATGATTAGTTCTCTGAGTTCATCTCAAGTGTTAGTCCTCAAGAGAACTGAGAAAGAATTTCAGCTTCCATCATACTCTCCAAAGTATTATCTTAATTAAGATTAATCTCTTTAAGAATTTTCTATGGATGACTGTCAAGCCATCATGATAAGTGTATACCCTTAAAGCAGAGAATATGATCACTTTTCCCTTTCGTTATTGTGGAATGGACTAGACAAATCAAGGTTCTGTGTTTTAATGCTTGTCAGATTGTATTTAGAGACTCTTCCTTTAATATTTACTCCAGAAAAGACATTGTTGGGGGAAGGACAAGAAAAGTATGGAATAGTTAATGCTTAGTTATTCCCAATATATTGTCTTGAAATGTGGGGTCTATGGTTCCATCCAAGACTTCAATCTGTAGTTGTCTTACACTGATGTGAGTATTTGAATTTTATTTTGGGGGAGGGGATCCACACAAACTCATTAAAATTTATCTCTACCCAGATGCTTCTAAGTGCCCTTAAAAATAACATGAGCGCATGCCCTTGGAACACAGATAATGATTATTATTTAAACTGTCCAGTAAATGTGTTTGGGGGTATAGAGTGGCACAGTTGGAATTCGTTGTGACAAAATCAGGCTCCATCTGCTGAAAAGGATGTGAGAAGTGTTTATATATCTGAGAAAAGCCAAGTTTCTGCAACCTTCCCTCCTTTTAAAGAGCAGAGATAAACGAATATGTGAGAGTGCTGGATCAAGAACAAGTAGCCCCTGGATTTGAATCCTGGCTCTTCCAGAATGACCTTGGTAATTTACTTCTCCACTTGAAGAGTGTTTCTTTGTCTGAAAAGACATAGTGATGTTCAGAAAGACTGCTGACTTTCTCAAGATCCCCTATTAGTCAAGTGAGGATTGGAACACAGGACCCCTTTCCCCAAGGTAGGCACTCTTTCAACTACACAATTTGGAGAAAGTCATGACCAAAAGAGAAGTCCTTGTCCAAGATCACACAGAAAATCAATGACAAATTCAGGACTGGAACCCATCTCCCTTGTCTCCAGGTGCAATGTTTTTTTCACCTTTATTTTTAAAGTAAAGTGGCTTAAGTGGCAGCCATGTGGTGTACTGTATAGAGCGCTTACCCTGGAGGCCAGGAGGATCTGAGTTCAAATCTGGCCTCAGACACTTGATATTTACTTACTGGCTGTGTGACCCTGGGCAAATCACAACCCCAATTGCCTTGCAAAAAAATAATAATAAATTAGAAAAAAAAATTTTAAGTAAACTGGCATAGTATAAAGAATCCTGGATTTTGCATTATAGAAACTAAGTTTGAATCTCATTTCAACCTCAGAATTTTTTGACACTGGGCAAATCATTCAACCCTCATGCCTCCATTTCCTCATTTATTAAAATGAAAGGATGGATTAAGTGATCATTAAGGTCTCTTATAACTTTAAATCCTTCATATAGGTGATAGCCGCAGGCTCTAGTCTACTCAATGCCTTCCTGGAATCATAGAAGTTAGATCATAAGAAAATGAATGTTTGAATATAAAATGGTACAATTTTAGATGAAAGAGGGACATTAGAAATAATTTAGTATAAACTTCTAAATTTCTAGAAGGAGAAACTAAGGTGCACTGAGGTCAGTGTCTTAACTAAGTTCATAAAGTGAGTCAATGGAAAAAAGTGAGAATAGAAGTTAAATCTTCTAAGGCTATCAAATGCTACAATTATAAGACATCATTTTTAGGGATTCTTCCAATTCTCTCCCTGCCTCTCTGTCTCTGTCTCTTTCTATCTCGGTTTGTCTTTTTGTCTATTATATATAATGTGTGTGTGTGTGTGTGTGTGTGTGTGTGTCTAGCTCCTTCATCATGAGCAAGGAATATCTGTAATGGAAATGCAAATTTAAAGATCTTCCCTGCCCCTAGCTTAAGTGCACCTGGAGCCTGTGGTGGGAGGCTTGTTTTTCAGAAAAGCCCACACCTTGATACTTTGTGATAGGGCAGTAGGTCCAGAAGGTTGTTACATTCTCTGAGCCAGGAGAAGGCTATATAAACCCTGAGGAGAGGCTTTGCTTTGGGGCTCACTTTGAGAAGTGTTGTGTGATTTGACCAGATGAGACTCTGGGAAGCTGTTGTTGAGAGCCCCCCGGCTTTGAAAACCCAGATGTTGATGCTTCCCTCTCTGGTAACTGTGATTTGGTATTGATGTAATGGTTGGACAGTTTGGAAGCCTGTCTGTTTGATCTGTAAGTTCTGTAACTCTGAAGTTCGGGGTGCTGACCTTTACCCCTGAACTAGGTAATACATGTTTGATTAAAGTAAGCTTGTTAACCCATTTTGAGTTGCTTTCCTTTACAAAAGCAGATCTAAGAACCTATATTGGCAGCTACCCTGGGGATATTGGCATGCTTGCTGCTACAATATCCCATGGAAAAACTGTGAACAAGGCCAGTGCATCTTATCATCCATGTTCTACCAAATCTATCTGCAATCCCCACTTTTCTTAAACCCACCCTCTATGTGTCCAGGGATTACTTCCAAAAAGACATTTCTTCTCCCACCTACCACCAACTGCTCTCTAGGGATCAAAGACAGAGGACCTGGAAAATTTAGAGCTAGTTAGGTGCCTTGTGAATTAACCTGTTTGACAGGAATGTAAGGTACCTATAGGGAAGCAGTGAGAGATAAGGCTGCAAAGGCAGGCTAGGTATAGATGATCCAGGGTATTGAGTGCAAAAGAGAATAGGTAGGAATTTGCCCTGACGCAGTTGGGAGCCTTGGAAGGGTTCTGCACAGGGCAGTGACATGATCAGAGATATACATTAGGAAGATTAATTTGGCATTGGTGTGCACTTATAGTGGGGACCATAATTTTCCTTCTCTTCTATAATTCACAACACCTAAACAAACCTGGAAAATACCCAATAAACAGTAGAATTATAGGGTTTTCTAGCTTAAAAATGATGTTAGACATCACTTAGCTCAACCCCTCTTTCTACTAATGAGGAAATTAAGGCACAGAGAGGGGAAAAAAACATGCTGCCTAAGGCCAGGTAGAAATGAGTTGAACCCAGATCCTCTCCTTCCAGATCTAGGGCTCTTCCCCTCATATTGTGTTGCCTCTTCTTAAATGAACAACTTTAGCCCCATATCCAGCAGTTACTAGCTGTGAGACCTTGAACAAGTCACTTCCTTACATTGGGACTCAATTTCTCCTTCAGTAAAATGAGGCATTTGGATTCAACGATCTTTAAAGACAGTTCTATGTCTAAATCCTATGATGCTATGGTTGATTCTGGGAAAGATACGCAGACTCCTCAGGCCCAGAAGTCCAATTATTAGGGAATACAGATAATTACAGCATGGCCAAGCTTCAGAGATACATAGGAAGTCTTTCTGAGGCTACTAAATTGCAAGCCATGAATCCAAGTCCCTTTCACTTCATAAGTCACCCTCGCTGGCTGTATAGATTCCACACTTCTATGCCAGCCAGGTCCTGATAATCACATGGAAATGTAGAGACATAAATAAACATGATTTCCTTTACCTTAACACCACCTGGGCTACCTTAGCAAACAGTGCATGTTAGCCTGGAGACTATTAATTGCAGCATATGGAGAACACCTTGTGTTGTGAATGAATTAATGCGCTTGGAGGGGATACATCTCTGAGTTTTCATGTTGTCTAAATTTGTAACCTGTAAGACTGAATTTCCATAAGTTTTGAAATGTAGTGTGTACCGTACCACTTGGAGTTGCATCAGGATAAAAAGAGCTTTAGAAATGTAAGATGTTGTTATTGCATTTCCCTGTGCAAAAGAAAATAGTCAAAGAAAGACAAACGGGGGGGGGGAGAAGAGAGATCCGATACAGATGAATTTTCCCATATTCCTTGAAACCCAGAAAAAATGATAGCCCAGTTTAAGAACAAACCTTATCAAAGACTGAATACTACAATCAGTCTTCTTCATGGGGAGAGTTGCTGTGTGTGTGTGTGTGTGTATGTGTGTGTGTGTGTGTGTGTGGTTTTTGTGAATACCACAGAAGAGAATTAAACCCACTAAAGGAAGAAAAGGACTCATTACAAGGAGTTATGACAAATCCGTTATCTGACATTTCAAGAATACGCCTGTTAAAATAAACCTGTTAGATAAATCTGCTGAGACACTAATTAGGTCAGCATCATACCTCACTCTGGTCTCCCTTCCCTTCAGCCAGTCTTTAATGATGGGATTAGCTCAGGTATGCAATAAAAGAGAAGTTTAAAAAGATGTAGCCACTAGCAGGGCCTTTGAATATAACCTCCTTAAAACTTAAAGTCTTATGAGAAGCAGGCTCATACTTAGGTATTCGCTCATTCACTCATTCATTCATTCATACAAACATTAACTTCATACTGAGTCCCTTCTGTTCATTTAGATTCCTCTATTTATTTATAACAGCCACTTATGGTTAAATAAGTTGGTTGGTTGTTCAAATGCTGCCCAGGCAATCAGTCCATTGGTTGAATTCCTTGAAAGAACTGATGTGTGATGAAAAAAAAATGAATTGGTCAGACACGTTGTTTTCTATAAGTGACTGGTTAATATGATAAAAATAGCCTTTTTCCCAGATTTGAAGTTCTTCCAGTGGACCTCACTTTAAAAATTCATCAATACTGGATATTTCTATAATTTTCCTCCTAATAAAACTGTTTATCAAAGTTAAAAGTAAAGTGTTTAAAATGAGTAGGTTAGACCATGTAATGACCAGGGTTATATCTTGTTCTTAAATTAATACCAATAAACATATAGGTCAGTATGTTATAATGTTCTTTGTTGCAAGGTCCTTTCCTATTCAAATATTCTCTGTATGTTCTAGGATTTCATCCCTCCAGGAACATCTTTCTATTGACTGAAGTCTTGGCTAGGAACCTTATTAGTCATTCTACCACCAAAATGTAACCCTGCCCTTATCTTCCAAATAACAAACAGACATTTTATGAATAGACTATTCACCACATTTAATTTCCTCTAAAGACATTAAATGAGGAAGGGGAACCAAAAGAACTCATTATAAGAAACCATTATCCCTTCCCCCAAATGCTTCTCCAATTTTCTTTGAAGCTGGTCTATGGGAAAATTGAAGAAGTCATTTAGATTATTACACAGCAAATATAATAAAAGGGAAAAGGAATAAGGTATATATTTGTATAGTTTATTGGCATATTTTTAATTACACAAAACATTGTAAAATTATTACTCCATTTGAACCTTTCCACACTTCCAAACTGTAGGTTGAAAACTTCTCTGAAGTTACATGAAGAGTCTATGGCAAGCCATGACTATGTCTCATGACTTTTGTTCTAAGTTTCTTCAAAAGTAGATCTTAGAACATGTTGCCCTTGATTGAGCTGGGAACCTCTTTGCATCATAATTGGGTTACAGGAATGGTGGGGGTGGTACGGAAGATATCTTCCTTTAATTAACTTCAGGTATAGTCACTTCATGAAAGGTAATAATAATTAACATTTATATAGCATTTACCATTTGCCAGGCACTGTGCAAAGCTTTTTTGAATTATAAACTTATTTGATCCTCACAATAATCCTGGGATTATAATACTGGTGCTATTACTAACCCCATTTTTTAGATGAGAAATAGAAGCTAAAAGAAGTTAAGTGACTTGCCCAGTGTCATATCTAGTAAATGCTTGAACCAGACTTGAAATCAGGTTTTACTGACTTCAGGCCCAGCACTCTATCCACAACACCAACTAGCTGCCCTCAACACTCATTTCTCTGGTAAGTAGTCCTTGTTCCCAATATTACATACCAGAGGTACCCTGGGTCTGAGATGGTCACTGCTAATACCTCTGTGGGTAAAGGCTGGCATAACATGTAGTGATCTTGTTCTATTGTTGCCTGATGTTTGATTCTAAACCTCACTGCCCGATGTTTCAGACATGTTTGCACAATGACATTACTCTTCAAAACTGTTGGTATTCTACTTCATATCTTAAGCCTCTCCATGATCTTTCTCCAATAATAATAACATATAATACTTCTTTCACAATACTCTTGTTCAACATATATCATTATTGTTAACTAATAAATAAAGAGTCTGTATAATAGGTGGAAGTAATTTTCCCAAAGTCATATAGCTAATTACTGTTTACACTGGGACTTGAACCTAGTTTTCCTGAATTTAGTCCTGTACACTTTCTGTGTTTCCTGTGGTTTGTCCATAGTTCTTTTATTTATTTATTTATTTGCTTTTTTGAGGGCAATTGGGGTTAAGTGACTTGCCCAAGGTCACACAGCTAGTGTCTGAGGCCAGACACTTAACTGTTTGAACTCAGGTCCTCCTGATTCCAGGGCCAGTGCACTATTCACTGCACCACCTAGCCACCCCCACTTGTCCTCAGTTCTCGAAGAAGATGATGATATCAGGGAGATGATGACATGATTTGCAATTAACTTTGATTTGAGTGAGGGAGAGCTCTGCAAGGTCACCAGCCTCACTTTCTCCTCCAAAGTCATCTGGCTCCATTGGCCAGATATTCATCAGGACAACTGGAGATGACTCAGGATGCAGTGGGAAACCTTGGCCATTTTAGGCTTAAAGGCCTTTTCAGGTTCTCACTTTGAGTAAGGAAAAGCCCATTCAGTGAATAGACCTCTTTAAGAGGTGAGTCAGGGGATGGGCCCTTTAATAATAATTATAAAAAAAAATTACACTGGGAGGTGAAGACCCTCAGGGTTTCTGGTCAAAAGAGAAACAGTTACTATTTACATTCACTCTGAGGCAGGAGGGCCCCCAAAATAACCATTAAATGGTGCTCGGGCAGGGACCTATTGTTCAATACATGAATCCAGAAAGAATTGAGTTTAAGACTTTGTCTTTGAGAAAGAAATCTAGCCAGTAAACCCCACCTTAACTAAGTAACTTTTGGCCATCAAAAGTTACCTTCCTTTCTGCAGAACACCCTCAGGTAAGGGTGCTTCTTAACACCTATAGCCAATTAACAGTGGGTGGGGGGAGGGGAATGGTACAAAACAATGATAAGGATAATACTCAACTGGTACTTAAATTTAATCAAATTTACTTTCTGCATTAGCCACAAATGCCCTTAAAATAATTCAATGACCCCCCTATTTAAGAGCATTATTATGTAACTTCTGTAATTAGTTTAAGATCTAGGTGATAAGAGGCTAATTCTTGCCCAAGGACTTAAAGATGAGTGAAGGAGAATAAAGAAAAGACAAAGAAGAGGAAAAGGAAGGAATATGTATATAGAATTGCAGAGTTTTAGAGATCAAGGGATCTTTGAACAGTGAATGTTAGCATTGGAAAGGGATCTCAGAATAGCAAATGCTAGAACTGGAAGGATCTCATAATATATAACATTAAAACAAGGAATATAAAATATTAGATGTAGATGATACTTTAAAAACTATCTAATCCAAGATTTTTAACCTGAGGTCCATCAACTTGTTTTTAAAATATTTTTGATTATTATATTCAATAACTCGTGTCCTTTAAAATTCCATACATCTTCTACACTTAATAGAATTATTATAAGAAGCAGATCATAGCTTCACCAGACTGCCAAAGGGGTCCACAAAACACACAAAGTGGTTACAAATCTTTTATAATTAATGCAACCTCCCTCATTCTACTATATGAAGGGACCAGTCAATGAGAGATGAATCTTGGAATAGTGAATACCTGTGTATGCTCTGAAGCCAAGAGCCAGGTCCCTCTACTCTATATCATTATGTACTTGCTGAGCCAGGGCTGAGTGTGTCGACAAAAATCCCTCTTTGAGAACTCATTCTTTCTTACCTTCTGGCCAAGCAGCCCATCCAAAGGTCTTTTCTTTAACATGCTATAAGCATAGAAGTAATGGTCAGAGAATAGCTACACCTTCTCTCAAGTGGAAATTTGAGCCTTCTGTTTCATGTCATCACAAATTTCCAGAAGCAAACTCAAGAAAAATCTGTATAGATCCTCTGCATATTCTCCCAGTACTAGGATCTCAATTGCCAGTCTTTTTATACTATAGATGGGGAAGGTGAGCCTAAGAACAAGAGAAATCAATTACTTAACATGATACAGCTAATAAATAGCCAAGTAAGGATAGGAAGACAGTTATATGCCTCTGTTTTCCTGTGCAGGAGGAAAAGAGTTCTGAGAATTCTTACTTCATTTCCAATTAACAAGGGTAGGATTTTTGGAAATGTCAACTTGCAAGGTTTGGAGGGAAGGAGAGGTTTAGGTAGATGAATATAAAACTTTGCAGGAAGACCCAATTCACAGCTACTATCCACCATCTAATAATTCTGGGCAGACACTGAAACACTGATCCACATTCAGTTACTGACCTACAGATGAAATTCTCCATTTTCCATTATCAACTCCAGCAGAACTCCACTCCCCCTGGAGCAGTACTTGCCAACCTGCTATCTCCCTCCACCCTGCCTGTTTCATAAACACAGATCCTTGCATAGAACCAACACTTTCTCCCCCAAGGGCAAACTATTTTTGTACTGTACTGGGCAGAGAGCAGAGGCCTCATATGATTACAGGGAATAAAATAACAACATACAATCCCGTTGCTTAACTGGAATCAGACTGTCAGTGTGTTGGAGGTTCAGAGCGATATGTGGTATCCAAAAGGAAGCAGAATTGAAACTTCAGAATTACTGTCAATAGAATAGAGTCAATAGGAGCTTAGAGTAGAATTAAATCTACTGTTGTTGTTGTTCGTCCTGTCTGACTCTCTGTTAGCCCATTTGAGGTTTTCTTGGAGGTTTGCTATTTTCTTGTCTAGCTCATTTTTATAGTTTGAGGAACTGAGGTAAGCAGAGTTAAGTGACTCGCCCAGAATCATACAGCCAGTAAGTGTCTGAGACCAGATTTGAATTCACAAAGTGACTCCAAGCCTGACATTCTATTTACTGAACCACCTACCATCTTCTCCATGATGCCTTCCCTTACAATCCCAGTGTACAATGAACTCTTTTTCTCTCTGTTCCCATATCTCTCTGTGTCTCTTTCTGTCCCTGTGTGTTATATGTCTCACTATTTCTGTCTGTCTCTTTGTCTCTGTCTCCATCTCTCTCTGTCTCTGCCTCTCTCTCTCTTTCTCTCTGGATCTCCAGTTCACACTTCTTCTTATACAAGTTCAGTTTCCTACTGCATCTACTTTTCTACTCTTTCTTCCCTTAACTCCATTTGAACCTTCTGGCCTCCTACTTCCTTAATCTTCCAGCTCCCATGACCTTAATTTCTAGTCTACCTCAATTATATACTTAATTGATCCTCATACTTTACTCTCTTCCAATCCCCAGTTCCCATCCCTGAACACATTTGTTGTCCTATGTGCCAAAGATCCCAATTATATATCTGGCAGCTAGTGATCTTGTCATTCCTTAAATAATTACACAAAAACGTCTATGTTTAAATGTTTCATCTCCTCCATAAAGGGGTATGTGGCAGAGTAAGTTATAAGAAGACTGGAAAGGTAGGAAGAAGGGAAGTTATGAAGGACTTTAAATGACAAACAGCACTTTTTTATAGGCAGGAGGGAGCCACTGAAGTTTATTGAGTAGAGGGGGAGGTGACATGGTTGAATATGAGCTTCAGGAATATTACCTTGGTGGGTGAATGGAGGATGGATTTGGGTGGGTAGTGACTTGAGACAGGTAGACTATTTTAGTAATCCAGGAGTGAGGTGATGAGAGAACAGAAAGGAGGAATGTTATAATGTAAAGATCACTAGAACCAAAGAAAGTATGAGTATTAGTCCCAATCTCTGCCCCTAACAAAGTGACTCTGTAAAATTTGCTTCCCTTTTTCTGTGCATTAATTTTGTCATTTGTAAAATAAGGGGATTGAATTGGATGATCAGAAAAGTTTCTTTCAGTTCTATTGTTCTAGGTTCTGTGTTGTCCTAATCTGTGCACATGGTCCCTCTAACCCTGACATTCTATGATTCCATGTAAATCAATAGAATTTCATTTCTACCTCAGTGTATGTGAGGGTTATTTCCAAATATTTGGGTCTTCTTTTTTTTTTCTTTTGCTTTTTGGAGGGCAATTGGGGTTAAGTAACTTGCCCAAGGTCACACGGCTAGATTTTTGTTTGAGTGTGCATTAAGTGTCTGAGGCTGAAGCCGAACTCAGGTCCTCCTGACTCCAGGGCCGGCGCTCTACTCACTGCGCCACCGAGCTGCCCCCGGGTCTTCTTTCTTGCTGTAATGGCTTTAAAAGGGGCTAAGGTAAAAGAGCAGGAAAAACTCCAAAAGGATCCTGGAAAGTTGCCCAAAATGAAGGGGAAATAATCTTAGACCTAGCTTTGGTTTTTACATTTTATTCATGTATCTATTTTTAACATTCATTTTAAAAAAATTTTGCTTCCAAATCCTTTCCCTCCCTCCTAGCTTTACCCCACCCATTGAGAAAACAAGCCATATGACATCAATTATACATGTGAAGTCATACAAATTATTATTTCCATATTAGCCATGTTACAAACAAAACAACCCAGAAAAATAAAGTGAAAAAGTTATGCTTTGATCTGCACTCAGAATTCATTAGTTGTCGTTCTGGAGGTGAATAGCATTTTTTCATCATGGTTCCTTTGGAATTGTCTTGGATCGTTATCTTGATAAGAGTAGTCAATAATCGTTACAATATTGCTGTTACTGTGCATGATGTTCTCTTGGTTCTCCTCACTTCAATTTGCATTAGTTCATTTATGTCTCCCCAAGTTTTCGTGATGCCGTCCTGCTCCTCATCTCTTATAACACTGCATTGCTCCATTATATCATGTAGCACAACTTGTTCGGCCATTCCCCAATTTCCAAATCTTTTCCACCATAAAAGGAGTTGAGATAAACATTTTTGAAGTTTGTTACTGCTAGACTGCCTTTCCCTTTTTTCCCATTGTTTCCCTTGATATTCTTGACATTGTGTTCTTCTAGATGAAATTTATTATTGTTTTGTCTAGCTCTATGAAATGATTGCTTTGTAGTTTGGTACTGAATAAGTAGATTAATTTTGGTAGAATTGTCATTTTTATTACAGTGGTTTGTTATACCCATGAGCAATAAATATTTCTCCAGCTGTTTAGGTCTATCTTTATTGCTCCAGCCTCTTGTCTCTGCTCTGTGTGTGTCTCCCTGTTTCAAGTGCGTTCCTTGTAAACAACATAGTGTATGATTCTGTTTCTGTTTTATGGGTGAGTTCATCCCATTCACATTCACAGTTATAATTGGTAACTGTGTATTTTCCTCAATCTTATTTTCCCCCATTTGAACTTATCCTTCTCTGTCTCTCCCTCTCTGTCTCTGTCTCTCTCTCTGTCTCTCTCTGTCTCTCTCTATCTCTCTATCTCTCTCCCTGTCACCTTCTATGGGCTGAGATCTCTGGAATTCATGACCATCACTGATTCAATAGTCCCCAAGACCTGCTGCTGGCTTGCTGGATGGGGCAAGTACTATACTCTGTACTGTGCTGACCTCAATGAGACAGACATTTCCTGCTAAATTTCTAGGTTGTCTTGGGCTAAAAACTTATTTTACCTCCGTCTTTTTGTGGCTTCTGTCATTCCAGAATTAATTTTGAGGCATTATTTTAATGTTGTTTGGAGGGAAATTTTGGACAGCTCAAATAAGTCCCTTCCTTTACTCCACCATTTTGGCTGTGCTTCCAATTCAGCTTTTAAAGAGTTCTTTTATTTTTCTTTTTTTTGTCAGTGAAGTTTTGTACCACTTTTACCATTTGGTCAATTCTGTTTTTTTAAGTGTTATTTTCTAGAACATTTTTGTGCCTCTTTTACCAAACTGTTAATTGTTTTTCAATAATTTTCTTATATTTCTTTTCCCTAATTTTTTTCCTCTACCACTCTGATTTTTAAAATATTTTTATTATCTCTTTCAGGGATTATTGTTGGGTTTGTGCCTCTTTGGGACTTTCCTTGTAGTTGTTTTGACATCATTGTCTTCTTCTGAGTTTGTGTTTCGATCCTTCCTGTCACCATAGTAGCTCTTTATGGTCAGGTTCTTTTTTTTTGTGGTTTGTTCATTTTTCCATCCTATTTGTTGATTTTGGACTTCATAATAAGTTAAGTTCTCTTCTTGTGGTGGGTAGGACAGCACTGTCCCAAGCCTAAGGATTTTTATGTTGTTATTTTCATAGCTAGTTCGGGGGATTTGGAAGTTTTCAAAGCTTCCAAAGTTTTGTGATCCAGGGAAAGTTGTGGTCACTGTTCTCCTAGCCTATGCTCTGGTCCTTACCCTGGAAGGGCCCCTTTCCCCTTGCAACTACAAGTGATGCTGCTCCTTTTGGGCCCTACTCTCTTCTATCTATAAGCACTCCTTTCTGACCTAGAACTGGGACCTGCAAGTGGGTATAAGCAATGGAAGTGTCAAACTGCACCTGGTCCTATGCCAAGTGCCAGCACAGGAGTTTTCTGTAATCTTTTTCTGACCAATTGTTAAATCTTCTTTCTGCCTCTGGCTTGAGATCTCCTAAAGTTGCTGCTACTGTCGTTATTGCTTCCAAGCCCTATTGCTGGTATTGCCCTCATGTGGGTTCTTGGCCAGCCCCTACCCCACTCGCAGAGAGCTCTCTTTCTGAGCTCTAAAATTGTTTTGGGTTAGAAAAATATCTCACTCTCACCTTTTGCTGGACCCACCACTCCAGAATTTGATTTGAGGCATTATTTTAAAGTTGTTTGAAGGAGAATGTTAGGAGAGCTTGGCTGTAGTCCCTCCTTCCTCTATTCTGACATCTTAGCTCCACACCTTCAGATTTTTTTTAGATTAAGTTCAAGGCATTTTGATTATTAAGTTGCTCCCTCATCATCACTAGCTATTCAGAGAAGCAAAGAAACCAAGAACAGACTCAGACATGACCAAAGACTCTTTCTTTTTGCCTGTGCTAAAAATCATAGAATGCCACTGTATTCTAAGGGATTCTGCTCTGAAGTATGAATGCTGGTATATCCAAGAAGTTGTGAGGTATGTCAGAAAATTAATTTAATTTAGAATAGAAACAAGGATTGAAATTCCCTATCTTCTCTACTTACTACGTGGTGAATTTGGGCAAGTCATTTCTGCTCAATGGATTTCAGCTTCTTTATTTGTAAAATGAGACAATTTGAATAGATTACTTCTAAGGCTTCTTCTAACTCTAAATCCTGTGACACTAAGTGCATAATCCTGGGGCACAGTCTGTTGCCTCCCAGATTGAATAGATCTCTTATAAAAGATCTCTCTTTTCTAATTGGATGGAACTGGTAGTAAGATGAGCAAAGAAACTACCATTCCCCTGCACTGCCACCTCCATTCATTAGAATGGAACTTTATTTTCAGTAGTATCATCCTGATGTGTTAGTGAGTGCTTCACCATTATCCTGGAGAATGATGCCTTTGATAATGACTACCTCTCCTGAGTCAGTCTATCCTGGAGAAATTTCTTACAAAAAATCTTTGAATGTTAATTTGAGGGAAAGGTGCCCACAGAATTCTGGAAGTAGAAAATTTCTGCATATTACTTCCAAGAACCCAATTCTTTGGAATGCTTATGTCTACCCTCAGAGACAGATTTAAAGGAATAGCCAAGGCTTAAAGGGACGTGGTCAGCTGAGTGCTTTGTAAGGAATCATGGCACAACTTCCAAATATAACTAAAATAGGGAATGCTTGAGAGATAGCTCTCTGTGGCATTAAGCCTTGTGTACAATGGGGTGGGATCACCACTTAGTGGGGTACTATTACCAGAGGAGAAACATGATATACATTTCACTGGAGACCAAGAGTCTACCAGAATATCAACAGGAATATCATCCTCCCCTGGCACATTTAATCAATTTTGAGCCTGTAATAAACAAGGAGAACTGAGCCAACTTGACAATAAAGCATGATTGAAGTTCCCTGAAAGAGATGAAAAAAGAGATGTATATACACGGTATTCTCAAACATGATCATATACATGTATACAATTTTACATCCATGCATGATGTACATATGTGTACATATGTATGTACAATGTATATACATATGTGATGTATGTTGTATGATTTAGATTTATGCATGTCATAGGTAGTCCAGGAATTTAGAGCTAGAAATTATCTCAGAGTTCATTTAATCCAATAATTATACTTTATAGACGAGGAAACTAAAGGCCAGAAAAGTGAAATAACTTGCTCAGAATAGCCAGGATTTGAAGCCATATCTGCTGGCATCTGGATGCCACAGTGGATATGTGTGTGTCTATGTGTGTGGCACTCATATGCAATCACACAACCATGGGCACATGTATACAGACACATGCCCTGCACACTCATCTATGACAGAGCCATTCATGGAACAAAGTTCACAGACACATATATGTGCAAGACACATATGTTTTGCAGCAATGCACAGTGTGATATAATGGAAAGAATAGTGAACTTGAAACCAAAATGATATGGAGCATTTAATAATAATAGCTAGTATTTTTATAGAACTTTAAATTTTACAAAGGAGTTTACATATAGTAACTATATGATCCTCAATACTACCCTGGAGTGTAAGTGCTGTCATCATTCTCATTTGACAAATAAGGAAACAGAGACACACAGAGGTTCAGTGATTTATCCGGGATCACACAGCTAATAAATGTCTGAAATAAGATTCAAACTTAAGTCTTTCTGACTCCAAGCCTCATGCCATATTCACCTTCATGCCAGTCATCATGCCCTCAAATCCTGGGAATTTTGAGAAGTCCCTTTTCCTTTCTGGCCATTAGTTTCTTCATTTATAAAGTGTAGCAATTAGATTAGATGAATTCTAAGGTTGTTTCCAGCTCTAAACTCCTGGGCTACCTATGATATGCATAAATCTAAAACATACAATGCATATTTATGTATGTACAGACATGAGGACGTATACGCTGGCCACATAATGATCTCCACATTCACACATATATGACACACACAAAGAAATGCACTCTATGCAAATGTGCAAATACACACACACGCACACATTCACATACACTGTGGTGATGGAGCCACTTTGACCTTCTTGACTCTGCCACAATCTGGTCTATAAAGAGTCTGTAACAGAAGCAGTATTTTTGCTTCTCAGGCGCCCTTTGGAAGGCTTAAAAAAGGTCCTACTGCATGGAAGAGGAGTCTCATCAGTACCTCTATACTATCAGCCTCTAGGAAACATGTCAGATGCTTGTTAAGGCCTTTACTAGATCCAGGAAAGAGCCCAACTTACAAACTGAGCTTCTCAGAACACATCAGCTACAAAGACCAGTGACTCATCTTTCTATTACTGTCCAGAGTTCCCTGCCTGCAAATGGTGGGAATGGCTGTGCTATGTAATCTTTCCTGGGAGGAGAGAGGCATTTCACATGACAAGACTAGCTGTTTTTTACATTGAAACAATCAAACAGTTCTCTAAACAGAACATTATCTGCCACCAACAGCTCTAACATCATCAAGAATTGTTTCAAGCCCTACACAATTTTTCAGTTTAGAATCACTTCCCTAATAGCAACTCTATGACATAGTTTGCATCAATAGTATTATACCCATCTTACAGATGGGAAAACTTAAGTTCAGAGAAGCAAAAAGTTTTGGAATCATAAATTTTATAGCTGGAGAGAAAAAACACAAACAAAAACCCATTTGAGATCATCAAATCCAATCTACATTTTCTAGAGGAGAGTACTGAGGCCTAGAGAGGAAAATGATTCATTCAAATTCATACAAGTAATAAATAGCAAAGTGGAGAATTTGATGTTTGCCAGGACTTCTGATGCCATTAACAGTTCTCTTTCCATTATTTCACTTAGCCTCATCCAAAATTATACAACTATTAAATAATGAAGTCACAATTCAAACCTAAATCTTATAATTCCAAGTCAATTGTTCTTTATACCATACTTAAAAATCAATCTAATATTTCAGCAAAGACCTACTATATAGGAAGCCTTGTATATGTATGTTAAAGCTCTAGATTCAAGGTAAAGATAAAGAATGTAAGGCAAGGATATAAGGTAAGGCTTTGCTCAGACTTGTATCTGCATCACTGGCATATGAAGGAGCCAGGAATGTATCTGAGTTAATGACAGAGACAATGTCCTTGATTGCATCTTACCCCTGCTAGTTTACTCATCTATGTGAGAAGAGGAGAAACTTAATGTATCAAAACTGAGGCACCCCAACCTCCATGCTTATTTGGTAATTATTTAGCAAGTATTATCTGTTCTATAACCTAACCTGCAGATTAAAATTGGGGAAGTGTATCAAGCAGTCACCATAAGTTAGGATGAGGTCTTTGAGTGAGTAGAATGAACCAGATACCTGGAATAATGATTGAAAAGGAAGAGAATTAGCTAGGAGGCCCTCTTCTGTGTTCTGAAGAGGTTAAGTTCTAGGGGAATTATTTTTATGGCTGTCACAGAGGTAAAAATTACTTGATCACCATTATACATTGTTACTTTTAAAGCTGAGAGAACTTAGATCTCATGTCTCCCCCTGTCCAGTCAAACTTTTTTATGTGACATTGAGATTTTTTTAATTATTAAAATGCAGGTTGCGGTAGATGTAGCTAAACAAAAGTTCATGTGAAGGAGACTGGGAACACTAGTGGGCAGATACATCAAGATGAATTACTGGCGTGACAAAAAGCAAAAAACTATCACAACCTTATACTACATTTCAAAACTCATAGTGTTCATAGAAAGGGAGACGGTAATCTCTGCATTTTGTCCTAGTCAAGCCACATTTGGAATATTACATGGAGTTCTGTGTACCATATTTTAATTGGGACTTTGACAAGTTTGTATACAAGAGGAAGAATATGAGTATGGTAAATAAGTTAGAGATTATGCCACATGAAATAAAGTGAAAATATTGGGGCTGTTTGTTGTGAAGAAGAGGAAATATAATGAGGACAATTTCAAGCATTGAAAAGGCTGCCATGAGTAAGATTAATTAGAGCTGATCTACTTGATCCCTGAGGACAGAACTAGGAGCAGTGTGTAGAAATTTCAGAAAAGCCTATTTCAATTTGATGAAATTTCTTCTCTTAACAACATTGTCCAAAAGGTTACCTAATAGGTATTTGGGTTCCCATCACTGGAAGTTTTTGTGTATGAGTTGGAAAACTCCTCATCAAGAATATTAGAGAGGGAGGTTATTTTTTTATTCAGTTTGGACCAGATGGGCTATGAAATCCTTTTCACCTTTAAGATTCTATGATTCCATGAAAAGCCAAAACAAAATGAAACAAATAACCAAATTAAACAGGGCCCATTCAGTTTAGTTAAGCTGCACGGAAGTGATGGGAGACTTTAGAAGAGCTCATGTACTGACTTATTTATTATAATAGGATATTGAAGGAGGAATTTGTAGCAGGGAAATCCCTTGAACATTAGCCAAATTTATGGCACTTTCCTTGTTCACATTGTTGAAAGACTTTCAAAAATCAGATGCTAATAGCAGTTTATAGAAACTTGTTAAAGATACCTAAGAACACTAAAAATGTCACCCTAGGTCTCTGTAACCCAAATGTTTAATTCAGACAGGAATACTCAGAAAGAGTTTGTAGGAGAGCCCTGGTAGTCAGAAAAATCTTAAGATTTAGACTCACCATGAAATTTAGAAATACTCTAGGTCCTTCATTTGACTTGAAAAGTGGAAAAATTCAGTCAAGTGAAGGGCAATGACTTTATCAGGGTGACACAGAGAAGATGTAGCCAAGCTTAAATTCAAACTCAGGTCCTCTGATACCAAATCCAGAGTTTCTAATACACCATGCTGCCTCTCGACAATGTGTATTGACCTCAGAAAATTAGTTATTGCAAGGCCCATCTCTCAGTGAAATTTTAAGTCTGGAAAAACTTCTCTTGACGTTCATATGAAATTGAGATTCATAGGTAAAAAGTACCTCCATATCCCACCCACTTCTCTCTCTCTATTAGTCATAAAAATAAGTAGGTTTCATACTCAGTGACATTCCCAAACTGGCAAAGGTAGTGTGGAAATATGATGGCATGGTGGCTAGCCATGAATTGAAGCCAGATCCAGAAACTACTTAGCTGGGAATGAGGATGGTTAGATCAGCAAGCCAGATCAGTCACTTATGACTAGTTTAGTACTTAAGATCATATATCTATTTTCTGGGACTCATCAAGAATGGATTCTGTGAGTTTTGCTTATTTTACTTCCTTCCTCATAATTACTAGAAAAAAAGTCTTTTGTTAATAAAAGAAAGAAAAGAAGAAAGAGAAAGAATATAAATATCACTGTCATATAAAAATAAATGTATGATATTTAGAGAAGATTCTGAGGTTTGATTCCTTGTTTCCCATTTTACTCTTTGGCTTTGGGCAAGCAAGACACCTTACCTTTCTGTGTCTCAGTTTCCTCACCTGTACAGTGAAAGTGATATTAATTGTACTACCTACATTAATTGCACTACCTACATACTATCTATTTGAGAAAATCATTTTGTGTTAATCACTAAAAAGTGAGTTATTTTAAGTGATAGATACTGTAGGGTTACCCTTATCTCTTCCCAAATCTCTGTGGGAGTCAGCATATTCAGGGATATAATCAACAGTTCATAGATTGAGAACTGGAAGTAAATGACCGACATGCTCAATGAGCATTGTGGAACCTGAGTTGAAAAGGGTTTAAATGGGATGGAGCCTGCACCACTCCCCCTTCCACCTCCTCCAATTCATAAAAAGGGTTTAAATAACCTTTCAAAGGTCAGTGACAAACCTGGGACTAGAACCCAGGTCCTCTAAATTCAAATCTTGTACTAAACTATCTCTTGAAAGAATCTGGGTATTAGTATGGGATGTAGCTACAGATGTTAGTCATTTCCTGCCTCATAGGAAAATCCAGACTTTTGATTCTGTGGTTTATTCGTAGTTACAGATAAGACTTTAAAATGTTACCCAGGGATAACTGAATATGGATAGGGGACTTCTAAACTTGGAGGAGCTTTGGAGCTCTGAAAGGATGTCTAACAGTGGGATTTTAAGTAAACTGGCAGAGGCCCCTCCACTTCCAATGCCTCAAAGAATATATAGTAAGTATTTGTAGGATGGCCACTAAATCAATTGATTAATTGACAAAACTTATTGTGTTCTAAGTACTGTACCAAGTGTGGCGATTATAAAAACAAAAGTAAAACATCCCATTTCCTAAAGAAACTTATATTCTAAAGGAAGAGTTAACATGTATGCATATAAATATATGTGTATGTATAAATATATGTATATAGAATATATACCCCTCTATATATGCTTTTTGGTTCCACGTATATACGTATATGCATGTATACATACACATAAATGTGTATGCATGCATGTGTATTCAAGTTCATGTGCTTGTGTGTACGTGTGTGTGTGTTATTTTGCATAAGGGTAGCTAGGTGGTGCAGTGAATAGAATGCCAGGCCAGAAATTAGAAAGACCCATTTCCAGAGTTCAAATCTGACCTCTGGATACTTACCAGTTGTATAGTCCTGGGCAAGTTACTTAATCTTGTTTCTCCCAGTTTTCTCATCCATAAAATGAGCTGGAAAAAGAAATTGCAAGTCACTTTAATATCTTTACCAAGAATACCCCAAATTGGATTATGAAGAGTCAAATACAACTGAACAACAAAATATTTTCGGTATATACTTATACATAATTTGTTTTATATGTATATATATATATATATTTGTAAATACATATATATGCGTGTGTGTGTATGTGTCTACATACTCGTATACACATACACACCCATTGAACATAAATTAGTAAAGTAGTTTGGAGATGGACTATACTGTCACCTAGAGATTGGTAGGAGGGGACCAGGACTAGCTTCACATAAAAGAATTGGATGGATTGAATTATCATCTCTAAGTAGAAGATTCTCAGAACTATTTATTTAACTCCAACCTCTCTTCTGACTTCCAGTCTCAAATCTTTAACTGCCTATTAAAAGACTCAAACTGGATGTCTGCTGACACCTTAAGCTCAACATGTCCAAAACAGAACTCAGTATCTTTCTCTCCAAATAATCTTCTCTGCCTAGCTTTTCTGCTACTATTGGGTACGGCACTATCCTCCTAGTCACCCAAGCTAAGAAACTAGGTAAATCCTTGACCTCTCCCTCTCACTAACTATATCTAATCTGTTGCCAGTCTTCTTTAACAATATTTTTCCTATATACCCCCTTCTCTCCTCTGATAATACAACTGTCCCAATGCAGACCCTCATCACCACATGCCTAAGTAATTGCATTAGCCTGCTGGTTGGTGTCCCTATTCTCAAGTCTCTCCCCACTCCATTACACCTTCACTCAGCTGCCAAAGTGATTTTCCTAAAGTACAAGTATAACCATATTACTTTCCCTATTAAATAAACTCTTGTAGCTCCCTATTACCTCCCAGATCAAACACAAAATCCCCTGTTTGGATTTTAAAGTCCTTCATGGCCCCTTGCTACCTTGCCAGGCTTCTTATGCCTTATTTACCTTCAAGTACTCTACAATCTACAGACACTGGACTCCTTGCTCTCCTTCACATAAGACACTCATTCCCTCCCCTCCTCACATTTTCACTATCATTTATTTCTCAAATGCTTTCTTTCCCTCTTCACCTTTACCTCCTGAATTACATGGCTTCCTTCAAGTCCCAGCTAAAATCTTTACCTTCTTTAAAAACATTTTTCTGATTCTCCTAATATCTTCCCTTTGCAGTTACCTCTAATTTAACCTGTACACTTGTGCATAGGTGTTTGCAAGTTATTTGCCCCTTTAAATTATTAACTCCTTGAGAGCAAGTGCTGTTCATATCGCTAGCATTTATCATAGTTCCTGGCACACATACTAAGTGATTAATAAATGCATATTGACTGACTGACAAATTGGCATTTATTGAAGGGAGGAGTTATGTGATAAAACCTGAACTTTTGGAAAGTAACATTGTTCTACCTTTTGAAGAAAGATTGAAGTTGGGAGAGACAATGCAGACAATACAAAGAAACCAAATAGGAGACTTTTGCAATAGTCCAGGTAAGAGGTTGTTGGAACCTGAATGAAGATGAAGTTGTGTGAGTATAGTGGAAGGGATATATCTGAGAGATATTGTAGAGATAAAAAGGGCATTTGGCAAATGATTGATATGTGCTGTGAATGAGAGTGAAGAATTAAGTCTGGCACTAATATTATGAACCTAAGTGACCTAAAGGATGGATAGTGGTGCCCTTCTCAAGAATGGTGAAGTCTGGAATGGTAGTATATTTGTTGGGGGATGATAATAAGCTCTGTGTTGGACATTTTTGAGATGCCTACAGAGCATCCAGTTCAAAATACTCTGTATTGAGTTCATATATTCAGTGATGAGTTCATGGAGAGAGAGACAGAGAGACAGAGGGAGAAACAGAGAGAGATAGGGAGAGAGAGAGAGAGAGAGAGAGAGAGAGAGAGAGAGAGAGAGAGAGAGAGACAGAGAGACAGAGAGAGACAGAGAGAGAGACAGAGAGAGACAGAGACAGAGAGAGACAGAGACAGAGACAGAGAGAGACTAGAGCTAAGTTTATAGATCTGAGAATCATTCATATAAATATAATAATTGAATGCATGGGAAGAGACAAGGTTAAAAACACCAAAAGTTTGGGTTGTACCCACAATTAGAGGACATGATATGGATAATGGATAATAAAAGAAACAAAAGAGTAGTTAGATACATAGGATGAGAACCAGGAGAGAACATTATCATGAAAAAACAGAAAGGAAAGAGTATCCAAGAGGAGGGAGTGGTCAACTATGTCAAGTCCTGCAGAGATCAAAGTGGATAAGGATTGAGTAAAGGCCAATAGATTTGTTAATTATGAAATCCTTGCTAACCTTCAAATGAGTGAATACTGTTGAGTGACAAGTCAGAAACTAGCTTGCAGGGGGTTAAAAAGAAAGTGATAATAGAGGAAGTATATACAGAGTATAGACAAGTATTTAAAGGAATTTGGTTGAGAAAGAAAGGGAAGATACAGGACAAATTTTACCAAGTATGGTAGGATCTAGTGAAGTACTGTGTTTGTTTTTAAAGATGATGGAAACATACAACAACCTGTCATGGATCTTGAACAAGCGGCATTTTCATTGCAATTCCCTATCCTCTGTGGCTTACCAGCTAGAATAATATTAGCAACAGTATTACAATAACACCATTAATTCTCTACATGTATATAGTACTTCAGAGTTTGTAAGGAGGGACATTAGTATAGTAGAAAGAGTGCTGGATCTGCTAGCAGGAGACACCTGAGTTTGAAACCCACTTGAATGACTTAACTTCTCTAAACTTCTATTTCCTTTAATGTAAAATGCAGGTAATAAAAATTTCACTACTACCTCACAGATTCATTTCAATGAACGAAGTTGGTAATTCCTAAAATAGTAAAGCATTTTCATTATCTCCACCTTTACCATATCACTCATGAAGAGTAGACAGTACAAATGTAATTATACCCATCTTACAGATGAGGAAAGTGAGGTTTATTGATGCAAAATGACTTGCCCAAGGTCACACCAATAGTGGAGGAACTTAGACTAAAATTAAGGTTATTTTTCCATTGAACCAGGCTGTGGAATGAGAAGCACTCTTTGAATCACAGCCATAGGCTTTTGAACTGAAATAGACTATAGAGATCTTTTACCTAATGCCCTAATTGTGCATATAATAAACCTGGAGTTCAGAGAGGAGATATTACTTGTTCCAGGAAGTGATAGAGTTGCGATTCAAATCCAGACTTCCTGACTTTAACTCCTGTCCATCTCCTCAGCTACATCATACTGTCTCCTCCTAATCATCTCTACTGACACTGGAAGACTAAGATATTACTATGGGCTACAGCCTCAGCATTTTCTGGTCTGGAGCTGAATTTTGTTCATCTTCTCCATGTTCTCTGATCTTTCAGGCACTCCAAATCCCAAAGCACTTGTACTAAGGAATTCAAACGTTCTTGGGATTTAAATTGAGTAGCCAATATAAGATTTGGAGACAGCACATGGTGCATCAGATCATCTAGTATATGTGCAGATAGATCTTTCTTATTATTATAATAGAAAGGGAAGCTATATTCAAAGCTTATGGAATATTTCCTCAAAATTCCTGTCTGTTCCCTATTTTCTGCCCTTCTACTTCTCAGTCTCTTAGTTTAGGAGCTTTGAAGTTCAATGACCTTGACCAGGCTGGTTCTTGGAGATGTGTCAACCATGTAAAGGCAAAATCATCTAAACCATAAGTGTCAGACATATAACCCATGGGTGACACGTGACTTACAACATACCTGAGTGCAGCCAGAATGATTAATATAGTTCCTCTCTGACATGAATGTGTTGAATGAATATAAAAGAAACATACAAATGTGCAGTTTTATAAGTCAATATGTAGCCCACGGGGATCATTATGTACGGTTTAGTGGTCCCTGTTTTTATTTGCATTTGATAACACTTAAGAAGAGATTTTTTGTTTAAAACCACTGTTTAAAAAAATCTCAGAATCATAGAATTTTGTAGCTGGAAGGAGCCATGGAGTGATAAAGATCATGCAATCCAATATCAGCATATTACAGATGCAGAAAAGGATGTAGCAGTATCAATATAGGAATAGTGAGGGAGATGTAAAATAAGGGGAGAATTTCATGGAACGTTGAGCAAGAAGAGACCTTCAGATATAGAATGCCATAACTGGAAGGGACCTTAGACTATAGGAAAATTAATTTAAATTCTCCTTAGCCTCATTATTTTCTTTAATTTTCTCCTTTATTCCCAGGAGCTCAGAGGATCTATAGATACCTAAAGCAACTTTCTCTGAAATGGCATGCTCCAGACCGTCCTGGATTGCATCATGGTACTGACCTTCCCACAATGGGCAATAAACATGGTGAAACAAGTGTGGATAGGGAATTGGTCTCAAAGCTTGGAATAATACCATAATTGACACATACTGGCTATGGGACACTCAGCAAGTCAATGTCTCAGTGTTTCAAGCAACTCTCTAAGACAGAGACATATACAGAGAAAGTTCTCACCTAGAATAGTAGAGAGAGTTTCTTCACTCAACAGTTCCATTAGATATTATATAGTCCCACCCAATTTTATGGAAAACCAGAGAGATGAAGTCATGCAGAGATGTTGAGGAAGAATCAGCACTGAAAAAAAAAATAGATGATTTTGGACCACTCTCTTAATTCCTGTTTGGCCTTGGGTAACTTATTTCATATTTGTAGGCCTCAGTTTCCTGATTTGTAAAAGTAAGAAAATGGAATTCTTCTGAGTTCCTTACAACTTTGAATCAAAGAACAGGATCCAAGGCTACCAGACCCCAGTAGGTTATTTTTTTTTTTAATAAGTCAAGGACTTCCATGGATTTGTATTATTCTAGTATCTTCAGGTATTTTTAGTCAGAAAGTCAGGAAACCTTTTGCTTTAGGGAGCAAGTCTTTTGGCATTTACAGTGAAATTAGCAAACAGCTGCTCACCTCCACCCTCTGGTATGGGTGAAAACAGCATTTATCATACATATCAAACTGCCTGATGTATTTCTTCTTTAATAAGGATTTGAAGAGAAGAAGAATTAGAATTAAGAAAAGAGGAAGAGGGGGAAGAAAAAGTAAAGGAAGAACAAATAAAGTTTTTGGCCTCTAAACATTTTATTTTCCATCTTACCACTCAATATTATGTGTTTCTACAAAAATTCCATCTCATGTATTTCTGGCTGCCTTTTTTATAACTCATTGGAAATACTTCTCTGTTAGAACATTACTGATGACTAAGGAGTCTTTGGAGATTTTTGATATGGTTCTCCAAACCTGTCTTCAGAGAGGTGGGAAAGTTGAATGGTGTCAAGTGCAAATTAACTTCTGAAAGGCTGGAGTTCTATTTGAAACTCAAGCACATTAAGGCTTCTTCTCCTCCCCTCCCCTCTCCTCTCCTCCTTTCCTCCCTTTCTGTTTCCTTCCCTCCTGTCTTCCTGTCCTGTCCCCTTTTATTCCTCACCTCTCTCATCTTTCTCCTTTTTTTCCCCCTGCTCACACTTCTTTGTGTCTTTCTCATCCATCGGTTTGAACAAGGAATGTCAATTCATCTCCTGTGAAAATGTTCTTGCGTGTGTGTGTATGTGTGTGTGTGTGTGTGTGTGTATGTGTGTGTGTGTGTGATATTGGGAGTGGGGGGGAGATAGAGGGAGGGAGTACAATTGTTCTGCAGTATTTGGTTCCCTCCTGTCCCAGGCATCTGGAATAAAGCCCATTCTGAGATTGATCAGGAAAGCAGGCAAACCGGGAGGAAGCAGTATTGCAGCCCAACTTGCCTTTTGCGTTCTTGATTCTATTACTCAGTTGTTTCAAACACAATTGCTCATGAATTCACTGAGTACATGATTCACTGAGTACATGTACTAGGCTAAGCCTGGAAGGGAGGAGGGAAAGAAGTATTCGTTTTGGTCAGCACAAAATGCTTAAACCAGGACTTAGGCTATGGAGCTGTCCACTGTTCTGAAAACCTCTGCTTGCTGGACTAGAGTAGGGTAAATTGAAATCTGTCCAGAGCTCCCGAACTCTGGCAATCTACCTGAACACACACACACACACACAGCCTCTGTCTCTCCTTCTTCTTTATGTAGAGGGTAGATTGCCTGTCACCACCCCTCTTCCCCCCTTTATTGAATAGAAATGTTCTGGATCCTGCTATCTTCTGCACTTTTTTTTTTTTAACTAATGAAAGGCTCTTAATCCAGTGCCTTGGCCTTCTGCATAATCCAATACTTCCAACTATCCTCTTCTGGCTACCATTTACTCTTGTGATACACTGCCCTAGAAAAGAGATGCTGACTGCTAGTGTGCTAGCGACAATCGCTAGTCTCCATAAGTCATCAAGACTCCTGCTCTTATCCTACTGTCGTCTCTGTTCATGGTCTCAAACCATCACTCCTAACCCCTTTGCCTTCCTCTCCATCATCCCTCTTTGGCTTTGGAAGGCGTTCTCATTCTTCTTGGTCTTCCCTGAGCTTTCATTCTCCTTTTGGGGGGCCGTGAGCAGGACTCTCTGTGGTCTTCATTTCTTCTAGCAGGATCCCTCAACCCCTAACTTCACCTCTCATCTCTTCCAAGTCTGCCTCCCCAGACATTTTCTACATTGCTCCCCCCCCCCCCATCAGGAGACTGGGTTTTGGCGCCTCCGATTTTATTAGTTAAAATTGAAGAAAAATGTTTTTTGTTTCTTTGTTTGTTTGTTTTCATCTCTGCTGTCTCTTGTTCTCTGGGTGAAACCCCTACAGCCGCACTGCCCAGCTGCATTTCCTGGGTTTCCTGTCTCCAGAAGTCAAAGTACGCTGCTTTACGTGCACAACCCTCTCCACCCATCACCACCAGTCACACACACACACACACACACACACACACACACACACACACACACACACAGCACTCTCCATCCTTCTTCCTGAAGGGCTTCTTTTCCTGCGGTCCCCGGAGAACTTTGTCAGCTCCGCCCCTCCAGTTCTGTGTCCCACGTCCATATTAAGAGACATACTGAACTCTCGCACGCCTAGACACACTCAGCAATAGAACACTTGACTTCATACACACATGAACACATATAGAGTCATCTAACCACACATCTATAATATTCAACAACCCTACACTCAGCTTCTTCCACAGATTTGCGGTCACACGCATCCGTATTCGTGTTCCTTGCGTCTCACATCCAAGCATGTGATTCCTTGTGAGGGGATCCACAACCACACAGACACACTTTAGTAATCTCACGCTCCGCTTCTCGCACACTAGGACACACACACATACATGGGCACACTCTCTGTCTAGCATTCATGTGGGCTATTCCTTCTAAGGCAGGCACAGCAGTGCACAACCACATCCGCGCTCGGCAGCAACACGTTTAGCACATGCAAACACCGGGCAACATATGTCTAGAATCCTTGTGCCCAGCCCAGAGATGCATCCCCCACCCCCCCCACTCTAACACACACACACACACACACACACACACACACACACACACACACACACATACTCATGCACTCACACACACAGGCACCTTCCCTAGCCACAGCAGCTCGAGGGCACACACACACACACACACACACACACACACACACACACACACTCTTGGGACCCACCCTTTCCCCTTTCCTGCATGGCTTCTCCCCAGTTCCTCAGCAACCATCCCTCCTCCGCTCGGCCTCGATCCCCTCCTCCTCTTCCTAATGATGCACAAAACCCTCCTTAGAATAAAGTACCCTAGCTGGGCTCCTCCTCCCTCTCCGCCTCCCATTCGTTTCCGCCCGTCGCTGTTTAAGTCCCTCCTTCCCCCGCGTAGCCCAACCTTCGCGGCTCCCCGCCCGGAGAACGCGTCTCTTTTGGACCTGCCCCTCTCCATTCTCGGCCCGCCGCGCTCCTGTGCCCACGGCTGCGGGCTGCGAGCTGCGAGCTACGGGTGGATCTGCTAGAGGCAAACCAGGGAATCAGAGTGGGAGCAAGACAGCTAGTGAGGGAGAGGGTAGGGTAACAGGAAGACTGACAGACCTGGGTACCCGGGAAAGACTGTGCTGAGCCCGGCTGTGCAGCCTCCCTAGATGCCGGCCATCTGGATCACGGAAGGGGACTTGAAAGCTGAGTATGAAAAGGATTGCTAGCATCCAGGTATCCCTACCCCTGCAGTCGCAGCACGGCCCCCAGTATGCGTGCCGGACACACGTCTCTTCTAAGTTCCCCCCGAGCCGAATAAAAGCCACCAGCGTATC